>JAPYYV010006449.1:0-14297 GCA_030522625.1 Copidosoma aretas | reverse complement strand
TCATTCCCTGCACCACTATAATGCTATCCTGATACCATGACGACCACAACAAGCGAGTTTCGAATGATCTTGGGAAAGAGTCTCTGTGTTCTGTACTGGTTCTGTTTACACGAACCCTACATGTACACACGTATATACGAACGGATGGCACATGTACGAAGTTAGAATTCATCTCTTCAATGCACGACAAACCCTCGAACCCACACTTGATGCATCCCAATATAGTCACTTCTGTTCTACTGGCTTGAAAAACTGCGCATCAGGTCTCATCTTTTTTTTTCTGCAACTTTTTGTTTCTTAGTTTGTTTGCAGAAACTGCCAGCCAAATATATTTCAAGCAAATAACACGTCGTAGACTGATTGTGATATAAATTTCATAAAAGTTTCATCGTATTGGACAAATATAGCGTGCAGGCGGTAGTAGCAACAACAAACAAGAGCTTCGTGCTGTCTGGCACGTGAGCACAACTGTGGGATCTCTGGTTTGACATTTAAAATTCAATACAAATAATGTAGTCCAACCCGAGCTTTCAAGAAATAACTACAAGCCTGATAAATAAATTTAATGCTTTTCTTACATAAGCGAATTATAAACTAGTGTCATAGCCTTTCAACAATTGATTTGTGTATGTTGACTTCAAAGTCAAAAAAGGATTGATTGAAAGTAATTGCCATTAAGAATTTTGTAAAATAAATCAAAAAATTCGAAATTTCTTAATCTTATTACTGCCATGCAGCTTGGTTGGATTAACTCGCTGATGAATTGTAGACTTTTACATTTCAATGGGAAACGCTCATCAAGGTAAATTATTGCAATCAAAATGGCATTTTAAGTAGTAAAACCCGCATTTGGTCGGACCAAAAGAGATTACTTACGCTGTATTTGGTACCTTAAGAGAGCATTAGTATTGTGTTGAGATGTTTTGTTTAATCTGCACTAATTCAAAAATAAAAGCATTATGCATGAAGAGAAACTCATCCTGATTCTCGAAAAAAAAATTTTTCTCGATAAATAGAAAAGAAGATAAATAGACGTTATAAATATCAACGAAAAAAAGAATGGAGTGATTTCGATGCAACGATTATTACGGGCCTCTTGTTTGAGAAAAGAAGCAAAGGGTCGATTCGAGTAGTGATTCGAGTACATGGAATATGTAAAACCAACAACAAAAGAAGATACCACAAACGTGCACTTCTTATTATCACTGGTGTGCTACAGGCAATACTCTATAGTGACCTATACCCCTCCTTGTTAGGGCGTAATCGCTGTACGTATCCTCTTTCCCTTGTTCGAACTTTTTTATACTCTCTTCACATACTCTCAAGCCAAAAATACTGTAGTGAGATCTTGAATGGACATATTTTAGCTGATAAAGACATTTATCGAGATGGTTTTGTGCTGAAGTCTTAGTGCTCGGCCATGCGATTTAACCTACTAGAAGGAGTTCGTGGATGCAGTCGACAAGATTATAGTAGCTGCAAGTTATGGAGAAATATTTCAATGAGAGAATATTTGTGTTATCATCGGTTGGACTGTTATTTGTTTTTGGAGTAGATAATACCGTCACTTGTCGTAGATGTTGGAATTTAGTAAGCTCTTTCCGAAAAAAGATAGGATGTAAAGGGAACTTAGAAAGGAGGGGAGATAGGATATAAGCTTCTGATGTTAGCCAGTAAGCAGAAAGAACAATATACGTGAGCTCATAGTCCGTCAGGCTCACCCCGGCGCGTCTAAGGCAATTGACTCTGTCAGTAATATTTCGCTCCGAGGGATGAAGCAGCTTCCCCATTCTGCCGCTGCAACCTGTCAGGTGCATTATTAACACTGCGAGCAGCTAACAGAGAGCCTTCCTCGTCCACGCACGCATTGCATGGACTCGCTGCTGCTGATCCCTGTACAAGTAGAACAGGGGACGCTGAAGCTAAACCTCTCGATCTTGCTTCCTCTTTGTTTTTCTTCCTGTGGTCAAGTAAGTTAATTATTCTGAGGCAAGCCACGATAATACAACAACCAGCTGGAAAGAAAAAAACGAACAAATGGTATCTCTGCGGCAATACTGTGATCACTGAAATTTAGGAATGAGCAATTAAAAAAGCCTACCCTGTTTGCTGCGGCACTAATTGAACGACAAGAATCATAATTTTTTTTTATGATCTGGTTTAAAATTTTATATTTAGCCCTTCCTGCGCTGAGACCCTTTCTTTCTTCAACACTTTCTTTCATATTCTCTTTAAGTAGCCCTTTACCCAGCGATCTCACCACCTTATATTAGTATTATATTGTTTTTTTTTTAACGAGAGTTTATAAAATTTAGAGCCTTTTATATGTGGACAACAGAATAACTTCTTCTCCAAGAAAAATAAATAATCCTAATCGGACCAAAGTATCATTCAAATAAATAGAACAAAATGCACGGATGAAACATATAAAACAAATAATCGATCCACACCCCGTATTGAAGAAATTTATATTTTCACTCTTTATCCTTTAAACCAGAAATTTCGTTCTCCAATCCATTGCCCTTCGATCAAATGCAAGTGCCTGAGCATACCAGCAAATTGACACAATAAAACTCATAATTGTGTGCTTTCTCGTTTTGGTTATCACCTGATTGCAGCAGCTACAACAGCAACCGGTATCTGCTTTGGCTTTGCAAAGCAGCTTCTAATAAAATGTACACGAGGCCAAGAATGCCGGACTAACTCCCGCTCCCTTGCCCTCCTATCTTGTGTATGTGCAATCAGCTCGCTTTGGACTGTTGCTACTGCTGTTATTTCGGCAATTCGACTCCTTTGCGAACGAAGCCAATATAGTTTAGGGGAATGAGTGTGCCGAACTATTTTATTAGCAGTTTGAGATACCTGCTATATGTATACATATTAAACCTTTTTGTTTTTATATCCAAGAATTTTTTCCTCAGTCTTTATTTCTTTATTTCTTCATGGATGTATGACTTTTGTGCGTATATTTTATTTTCAAATTTAATTCCGATTTTTCACAAAACATTTCACAATTTCTAACTCGTTCCACATTTGCTTTTGAGTCACTTTCTCTTAGTTTTGCCTTCCACCACACTCTGAGAAAGAGTGGATCTTTCTTATCTCTACACCTTACCTCATATCTCTGTGACTAAAACATTACTTGCCTTACTGTACATTGCTGAAATTTGGAACGTATGCATCCAAGTCTTTATGCCCATGACCTTGATTCTGTATCCCTGCTTTCATTTTCATTTATTTTGTCTCTATTATTTAGTGATTCATTGTGTCATTATATATATTTTTGATTTTATCTTAGATTTCTTAGCTTCATCCCTAGATCTTTATTTCCTATTTATTCTTGTTCTTGTAATTAAGGTTTTGTCTTTATTTCTCCCACTCTCTACTTTTAAATCGTTTTTCCATGTCTTTATTTCCGTATGCATGTTTTTATTTTTACGTATAAATCAACATGCTTCTTCTTTGCAATTTTTTAAAAACAGATTGTAAAATTTATTTATCTGGTAATTATTCCGAGAGGGTCCTGAATATTGGACATATTAATCCCTACACCGCAATAATAACTAGCTAGCTTAATATGTTCTCACGACAAATATCCTATAGCAAATACCTTCTCCTATTTTAGTAGCAAGCTAATAACGCGATCCCTGGCCACTAAACAAACAGCACGGGATTGCGGACGTGTACAGCTTATACCCAGTATTTCAGAGATCGGTAGAGGGTGTTGGGTGAACGTCCCAGGCTTATCTTGTCAGATGCTTGTGCAAAAGCCCAAGACGAAGATTAAGAAAAATAAAAGAGTACACAAGACATGTATGGTAGAGAAATAGCTGTGGTGGGGCTTACATGTCGAAGAGAGGATAAGACATAGCTCGGATACGGTGTACCATGTATGTGTATATAATACTTGGATGAGAAAGACACTTTTACTGGGAGCAGGACGATGTGTAGGAGGGGGAGTAATCAAAAAGAACAGCTGACCACTCGCTCGAGGAAGAGAAATTAAAGATCTGCTGGCTGCCCCCTAGCACGTACTTTTTCCCCTTTTAAACGTCAAGAGAGAAAGGATGAAAAGATGCCGGACTTATAGTTGGGTTATTCAAAAAATAATAATAATAATCATGGGAAACGATCAACTTCTATCTCGAGCTCCTCCCCCCTCTCTGCAAGAAAAAAGGACCCGTGTGCACACAGCATGGAGCAAAACTCGATTTTCGTAACCCTTTTTTCCTCCACCGTAGCCCCGTCACACTAATCAATCATAGGCTCTGCTCCAAATAATGGTCCGCGCATGTTCTTTTTCCAATTTTTTTGTCCAAGGGCACCAAAAGGGAGAAGCCACGTTCGTGGGTATGCAGCGCGATACGGTCTGACCATTACAGGCGGAAGAGAACGTTTGAGGTTTCTCTGTTTCGCGGCGCATACCAATACACGAGAGGGCCAACGTATCATAGCCATTTGGATATTGCGCCTGCGGTTCTGTCTACTCCATCCCTACTGCGGAAAATTGGACAAAGCCCGGCTGATGGACAATTTTTTCTTCCTCTTCCTTTCTCAACCTCGTTACGGGTTCTCGTTACTTTTTTCTCTCTGCGCTATTCATCGATCTTCACTGCAGGCCCATTTGGAATTTGTAAATTGTCACCCACATACGCACCCTATTATTTTTAGCTAATTTTATATTGAACTTTAAGTAATATTGCAAAGTACCCATTGATCCGAAACACGTATCTGAGGTACATTGAAAATCCACGACGTAATGTGCAATGAATCGCAGCTGTAATTATAATTCTGCTTTATTCCAGTGTGTAATTATTAGCATTTCATTTCATAGCAAACATCTCTCTGAAGATTAAAGTACGTATTGATCCTCGTGAAACTCTCTGCTTCCCAATTCATGATTGATTATTTAATATCTAAACCTTTCTCGTATCTCCCAGACTTTTATTTTCCACCTATTGCTTTTCCGCTGTTTTCCAAAAGCTCTTTAATCGATTAATTGGAGCTTTCTTGCTTCGTTCGCGTTGTCTCGATCGCAATTGTTATGGAGCTCAGAGTAACGGTCATTGATTCAATATGTATCGCAAGGAAAGAGAGTAAATAAGTAAATAAGGCTGCGACAGGTAAGAGATAAGATCCTATGAGAGGTACTATAATGTGTTATGGAATTACCAAAAATCCTACCAAGTGTTACAAAGAATGAGTGCAAGTAATAGTAGAATATATTACAGTTATACGAAGCTAAAAACAAACAATGTCTCGATAAAATCTATGGATTCGAGTTCAATATCTTAAGTAGTAAGACCTCGTTTTCATCAGACATTATAAACCAAAAGTACTTATCATATTCTTTGTTTGAAATATACAATAATTATTCCGGCCCTTGACTACACGATCATCAACACCAGACAGAACTAATTGTACACTCGAATGAACGCATGAAATAAAACCACTAGCTCTGATCCAAACTAGTGACTAAGAAAAAAGTTTGCCCTAAAACTTCTCCAATCATTCTCTTCCCAATTCACTTCGAATGTAGGGCGGAAATCAAAGCCGTATTCCATTACTCGGATTCAGCGAGTTGAATAATCCCAAACACCTCGTAAATAGCTGTCTGGCCTGACCTTGATTTTTCACGGCCCACTGACTTAGCCCCCGTTTTTTACTCCCTCGAACTTCCATTACTGGCAACCAAAGAAAAAGTGGATACCGCACCTCCTGACCTATCGACAAGACCCTGGCTGCAATTACAGGCTCTTTCGTGCTTTTCGGGAGCTGCATTGGTACTAAGGCTCTTGCTTCGAAGTAAGCTTTTCATCTCGAGTTCTCCTCTACTCTTTTTTTCGGTTCAATCCTTTTTTTTTTTTAGTCTCGCAAAAATTTAACAAGAAGTTGAAACGGAAGCGGAGAAACTCGACGTTTGCCCTGTCGACTACTGCGACGACGACTAGATATGCTAATCGGACCGCGGAGCTTCTTCTTCTTTTACATTCCGAGTGAAAAAGTCTTCTTAATCTTGTGTGCACGCGCGAGACGAGAACTTCGCATAGCCGATTCGTGATTGAAATGTTGAGTAAGATATGAATTGCAAAGCGAGATGAACTAGTGATTGAGTGGGGTCATTAGAATTTCGGATGTTGCAGATGACGAGGGAGGAAAAAGAAGAAAGAAAGCTCTTGTTTACATTTTCATTCGAGCAAGTTTAATAATTCATTGCCATCTTGCGGATTTTACTGCATTTTCTTTTATCTTTGTGCCAAGAGTGCTTGAATCGATTGTCTTGCGTAAACTAGATCACCCTTGTTCGAATAAAAATTACTATTTCTCCGATTATAATCATAGTTAGCTTGAAACTAGTAGATTTTTTTTCTAAGCATCCTACTGCTACAATAATTTCACAATGAGATATAAAACCGTAATGTACTTATTACGAATGAAAAAAAAAAAGATCTCTTCACACACACAAAACAAACTACAGAGCTCGCTGTGACAGCAAACAAGCGAAGGAAAGTGACAGCTGAAAAAGGAATTCCAGCCTGTCCAGGCAAGAAAATAAATCATCCCTTCGACTTGGGCCGTGATAAGTGGAGTCAGTGATAGTCAAAGATCGGTGCTCCGTCAAGCTAGTTGAGAGGGCACGATGTGCGAAAAGTCCACAGAGCGACGCACGTACGTATCCAGGGGAGAAAATAAACGCTGGAGTACTGATTAGGATAGCAGGGGGATGGAGAAATATTGATCGAGCAATTATTCTCGAGTGAGTTACGGCACGTTGGTCAGTCGGTCGGTGGCTCTACGATCGAGAATTAGATTATACCCAGTGACACGTGCTAGTATGAGTTACGGGGATCGGCGGGATGCCACTGGCCTACTTTCGCTCTCTTTCGTTGGGTTGTTGCTGTTTTGTGTTGGGAACGTATACGTACAGTGAAGAGAGCACGTGCTGTTTCTGCTACTGCTGCTAGGGTGACCTATATTGATAGGCTGTATCTTTATTCGTGCATATATCTGGAACATGTGGGTTATTGCCGCTCGGGGAAGTTTACAGTTTTTAACACAATATTTAATTTATTTCCATCATTTGCATAAATTTATCTTGGGATATTCCAAATTTTCGAGCCAATCTGGGGTATGACCCGGGCAACTAATAATAATTTGCCATACCAAAGATTGAAGCATCTCAATCTCGTTGTCCCCTTCCTCGCTGAAGTTCAACGTGAAAAAAATATTCGAAGCAGCACACGCACTTGATGATTTCAGGAAAACTGTGAATTTACGCGAGCCTAAGGATTATAGGGAGAGAGAGAGAAAAAAAAATATCGCGAGTTCTGCAACAATATTTTCAGCTAACTCGGCTTTCACTAAGTCAGGGTACGTGGGTATCGTAAAGCGGCCGTGATTAAAATTTTTCGTAAAGCTCGCTCGTACTCCGTCCCTAGCTTTCTTTCCTCTGGTCGGTCGACGTGATAGAGAATGTACGGCGTTGGTGGCACGCCCCAAAGTTTCCAACAGCCACTGCCACTCTGGCAAGTTTCCTAACAATGTCGCCGTTTCTCTCTTCCGAACTCTTTCGTTCCTCGACTTCTACTTCGGAAGAGAGCTCTCCCCCTCCAGTTATTACCTTTTTTCTTTCCATTTTCATTTTTGGTGGTAGAAAAAAAGGGCCAGGGCATCCTCGAGCTCGATAACACATTACTCAACCCCTTCGCGGGGATGAAATTTTCAATGGCGGCAGCTTGTTTGTGTACTGTTTAAGTTTATGGATCATTTCAGCACTATGGCGGGCGCTACATCGTGCCGTTTTAATTTTTTATATTACTCGGGCTTTTATTTCAGAGTAAGTATCCAAATTCCTATAGATCACTTTTGTACGACGGACAAAGTCTCTGAAAAAAAATTTTTACACCTTCATCTTTCGAGGTCAAAGATCAACGTGGTTCCAACGTGCGATAGTCTACAGACAGCAACAACGCCGTGACGTCACAAAATTTTGATCTAGCAGAATCCGTTGTCTCATGAATTCTCGATAACTAAGAAAGAAAAATCCTGCTTCTACATTAGAAAGGAAGAAAAAGGAGAAGAGGATAGTGAGAAAGACCCATTCATCTCGATTCTGTCCATTTAACCCACTAAATGCCAATCGTCAAGCGAATTGTAGGCTACAGTAGCAGTAGCAGCAGCAGCAGCAGAAGCCTCGTGGTCTGTCACCGTCGATTGCTGGATATAATGCCGAGCGGCGGATGCACGTGGACGACGGGACGTGATAGAACTAGGCAATGCGCTAACCAAAATTCGCGGGCTTAGTGAAATCAGTTCGTACAAAAAGTTCGATCACACCGTGTGACAGAATCCCAAACAAGTTCGAGTACATACGTGTGCATATATATGTTCGGACTTTATAGACATAACTGAATGAACATCCTTCATCCATTATTTGTAATTGATTAATACACAGCTTTCTATTTGTTGCCTCGTGCATTAAAATTTTTAATACTTTTAAAATAAATATACAGGTCAAAACGTGAGAACGGAGATAATGCAATTTATGATGCCGTCGGCCGTGTTGCTAATGGAATTCTTGTCTCCATCCATCGTACAGTCACATAATTGGAAGGAAAATATGAAAAAATAATATCTCGTTTCCGTCATATTTTAGGAGGTATTGTGGTCGACTTATCAATAGATCGAACGAAATAAAAATTAAAGAAAAATTACAATTCGTACCCTAGTAATCTTATAAAAGTTAACGCTCTGTCTGCTCCAGCCACCAGAGCGAGGGCAATGCGACTGGCAGCAGCCAGTGTTCTACTTAACATGCACATGTATTATATCATACATCGTAGGGTGGTAGGGCCAAATGTCGTTGACATGTGCAGTGCAGGAGAGAAGCGTGGGATAAATACACATGTCCAACAGAGGGCTGGAGTGAAGGTATGCAACGTAGGATCGATATAATGATGTATATGCGCGCCTCTGCAGAGCTGCTGAATATTAGAATCACACTTCCGGGCGGTCTCTGTACATTCATCGAGGGAGAGGCTCTACATTTTTGTAGCTCTGGCCAGTGAAGGAAGGGGGAGTAGTATTTTCCGGTTGAGTGATGGATGTGTGAGAATGTTCCGCTCAACGAAAAGTTTTGCTTGTCGTCCAGTAAGTTGGTGCATTAATTATTATCAGCGCGTGATGCATCGTATCAAGCGGGTGATTTAATATGTTGGAATAATATAATTTATGAGCCAGTGTTTTACTATATTTTTAAAAATTAAAAAACGCAATAGAAGCACAGGATGAATTATTTTTAGTCCAATCAACCCAAGTAAATTAGTTCGCCCGCTCGTCGAGCTCCGATTATTACGATACAAGTACTGTATCAATAAGCTCTATGTCCCAATGTCCCAAGCACCTCAAAATTTCAGTATTAATTCATTAATTTCAACTCCGTACACCGAAAAGCAATTAAGCACGCCAATATTCCGCGTTTCTTGTTAAGCGCTTCCAGGATGGAGTGGCCATGGCTGGGGGGCAATGAAACGTACTGCAACAGAGACATATCCTTGGGCGCTCAATTAATGCATATTCTGTTACCTCCTCGCACTGCTCTAGCTTGGTGTGTCACGTACAACCTGTGTTATCCCCTTCCTTCCCTATAATATATACGTACGACAGCCAGATATTTGATTTTATACGTATACTATTCTTGGATGGTGGAAAGGAGAGGGAGATCGAGGAGTAGTCCCACGTAGAGTTCGATCGCCCCCAGGGGTGACAAATTTTCCTCTGAAATACATGAGACTCGCAGCCTCACGCTCGAGATGTTTTCCTCCCCGCAGACAGTGATGGTTGTCGCTGGAATACGATCGATCCCCCCGTCATCCTTCGTTCCTTTCCATCGCTTTTCTTCGTCGCAGCTTGTTAAAATTGCATGCGACTGATATGCACACGGCACCTTGGTGCATTTTGCGGACTTGAGTGACGTTGATATTTTTCTATAATTTATTGGATCCTTTTGATGCTGGTGTTCGGCTAAGTTTAAATAATCGTGCAATATTGGGAATTTTGTGAAACGAAGAAACGACGAGATTCTCCCTTCATGCACGATACAAAAAAATTCATGAAAATAAATGTAAAGCTATCTTTCGTAAAATTTAAAGTGACTGTACTGCAAAAGAGCCCCTACGGGAAAAAATCTCCATTACACAGCATTTGATTTTAGTTTATTTTTCACCCCTCGAGCGAATACTCGGCTAACCTTTTTCCTCCTTCCTATATTATTGAAGGTGGGGGAGGGGGATAGTGGGACGGGAAGGCAAAATCTCAGGGTATTGGAAAACGATCCCGAACCGCGTGACTAGATAAAAACGACCTTCTTTTTTCGCCCCTTCCTCTATCACCATAATAGCACGTGCCTATATGTTTTAATTCACCCCGAGACGTACGTCCTTTTCTATAAATAACGACGTACTGTCAGGAGAAAAAGAGATACGTTTCTTTGCCGGTATTATATCGAAAGACAATAATATCGCGCGCTGCGAGAAATTCCCCGGTCTTGATTTTCTTCTGGTTCTCCTCTCTCAGGCGTATGCTTGCCTCGCTGCTGCAGTGATTTCAACGAAATATCTATTCACGAAAAGCAAAAGTGTAGATAGAAAAGTTGTTTTCGTCATACGCGCGATCGCGTATACCGCCGAAATAGTTCACGTTGCACATTTTTCATGCTCCCATCCTGCTGTATCGTTCTGCGTTTTATTTTATCTTTTATTCTTCCTCGTATTTTTGGTGCTCTTTTCTCGTTACTGTTTCCCAGTCGTTAGCTAAACGTTTCGCACCGCGAAAAATTCACACAATACCTCCATCCTCCTTACTCGCCCACTCTATGTGCTACTCTTTTATTTGCTTCGGCTCGTTCTGTTTCTATCGTGCTGTTCCGAACATTTTTAATTTGCCCTACAGAGCTTCCAGATTTTGTTTTGTTCTGACTGTGTAAATATTAAATCTTCGAAACCGAAAACACCAGGAAGCACACGATGCTCCCTATTGTTTTTCAAGAGAAGTAAAAAAAAATTGAGAAAAATTCGCATCCATCACTTCGCTTATAAATACGCGATATTTGATGCCATTGTTTTTACTTCGAAGCACAATGAAATACCCATTTCATGGATTGTTTTGATTTTTCGTGCATAGTCCATAGTCCATCCATGATATGACTAGGAATATATACATCTCAATTTATCATTCATGTTCGTTAAAACCTCATAGCCGCAATATGCTATGAGTTAATAGAGTACAATCGATTCAGCGGAAGCCCGAGAATAAACTCCTACATCATTGATCATCATCCCGAAGATATATTCCGCACTAAAATAACCTGTACTAGCAGATCTGACGTAGTTCCTCCATTGTTTACGTTTTTTTGGAGAAAAAGGGAGTGACCAGTTGTAATTTAAATTGAAAATCCGGCACTCAGGCATTTTAATACTTCGTGGCGGAAGAGGCAGCAGAGTTATATAGGTAAAGTGGAAAAAAAGGCTGAGGTAAACATAGCCACGTTGACAGCAGTCGAACGAAAGGAAAATATGACCATCTCGGGGAGTGGGCCAAAAATGCAGGCCATTGAGTATCTGGGAGCTCCGAAGTTTCCAATTTGGGGCAACGAAAATGGTCGATGATCCGCATCGAGGCACGTCGGATGCGCGCTATAGGCGAAAAACAATGCCGGGAGATTGGGACTCTGGGTGTACATACGACTGTGCAAATCTTGACAGACATCCAACGAGCGATCGATAGGTGCTATCGGGATCTGTTTGGTATTAGATGGAAAATGGAGACCGAGGTGTGTTTGGACATAGACTGCAGGAATTGGGATCCAAAAATATGCGGTGTGCGCGCAGTTGGCATAAGCTTCCGCAGGCTAAATAAAGGTATAATGTGACAATTTAGCTCAGATTGAGCAAATAGGTTTTGAGATATTTCAATTTCGCCAGTTTTATAAAACTCTTTTACGAAATGCACTTTCAATAATGTGTTGAATAGTAAAAGTAACTCAATAATTTGGTAACAACAAACCATATTCCTGACCCAGTCTACTTCGTATCGATGGAAAACAACAGACTTATACTTGTAGCGTAATAATTTTGATTTCCAAAACGGCTCACATCCAACTGTCCAAAAATCACTTGCGTCGGAAAATGTCAGGTTAAGCCAAAAATGAAAAGCTTGCCCTCAGTTGCTGAATTATGCAGAAGAAATTTCTACTCTCGACTGAGCACCACCAGCATACATACGCTCATTACAAATTCAAACGCTATTGTCTCTTCGTATGATTGCCGTCCCCCTCCCGACAGCCACTGCAATCCCACAATGACCACAGGATCACTGATCAAAGCATTTGCCACCGTCGTGTGATGAGCGAGTTTGGAATATGTATCGGCGTACAGGTGCAAGCCTGTGTAGTTGTAATTCCCGGCTTCTCATCCCATCCACTTTATTATTGAGCTTTACACGAGTGACGTAGTGCAGGCTGCACAGTATATCAGTGCCTGATAAAATAATTATACCTTCACAAAAATTAAATTCAATCTTATCAAAAAGTACCTTTTTAATAGGAATATATTTATCGAATGCAGCTAGGACTAGCACAGAGGAAGCGTGAGAGAGAGGAAGCTAAACGTAAATTCTCGATGATCGATGATCCGCACTGCCCGAATAAACTGCCAGCAGTTTCCGAGGCGAGAAAAAATAGAGCACGCACGTGTAGCTGAAAACGTTTCGCCTCAATCGAATCGTCCATCGGCTATAAATATTTTGTATTCCCTCTCAGCTACGCTTCACCTGCCATAACCGGGGGACTGTAAATTTTTAGTCACACGATGACAAAATATAGTTCCTAGCGCTTTATTTTATCGAGTAGACGATTTGCAACTTCATGCCTGTCATGGCATGCGATTGTACAGTGAAGAACGCTATGAAAATTCTATTGTTCAAGGGAATTATTATTATATTAATTTTCTATGAGTATCACTGTATACAAACAATATTTGGAGCTAAAGATGGAGCAAAGAAGCACAATGCGCCAAATTATCAATGTTTTTAAAGATAGCTTGAGCACCAATAAACGCAGTCAGTAAAGTGCTGTTCAACAAGTTTGCATCTCGTGTGCACCAAACAGTGTTCTGAATTTAAAGCGACCGCTTGATTATGTGGTCGAAAGTTTGCCCATCGATCTCCCACGGTAAGTTACACCAAACTTTGCCTCGGTCTCGATCTCCTCTATAAGCCATGCATTTATTACTAATAAACAGGTGATGCTTAAAAACACACAATCATCATCTTTCCTCAAATATGGACTTGATTTAAGTTTTCTGTCGTATGCTTTAAGAAGTTCAAAAAGTCCAGATACTCAAACCAGACACCAAGACATAAAAGTGCGTGTCCCATTTATTGCGGGAGGATAGTAGCCTTGACCTAAAAAAACGATTCCAGCGGACAAGTTCATATTTTTATATACTCTGTAAATTGGTTTATTCAGAGGAAAATATTGTCTCCTTTAACTCCTTTTACACCTCACGCTTCTGCAAGAGCTCGACTCTTGAACCAGACTACAGATATACAGTTACTTTACCAATTGAACTCTATCAGCTGCCTTACATTACACTGCGATGTACTATACTTGACAGACAGTAAGGCGTGAATGTACTATGCTCATTTTTTTACTGATCTTTATCCTCTGAGAAAAAATATTTAATGAACGATCAAAACTTTATTCCGTAATAATATAACGGGAGCATATTCTTACGCCGGGAAAAAAATACTCGCCACGCGCAAAAACAGGAAAAGTACAAGGTGAATTCAAGACGGGAAAATGTAAATAAGTTGATAAGTGCATTCATAAGAGCCGCTCTCTCGCTTTATTAAAGTCACTTGTTACATTACCTTGTATGGTGATGGTGTATGTTTTCCGCAAAAGAATTACAAGTTTGATTAACTTGTTGAATACCCACATGTCACTTAAGAGGACGTCGGAGGGTGAGGTTATGTGTCCTAAAAATCCAATTCACCGTTTCACATTTTTCTCCAATAATACTGAATGGAATCGAGTGAGATTTGAGGAATCCACTTAAAATTGATTACGGAATAGCGCTCAACTCTGGAAATTGCAGTAACATAATGGTAAAATGTTTTTAAATAATCTTTTTTATGATCAATAGCGCCAAGGCAACACTGAGTTTGAATGTTTTTATAGGTAGCAAAAAATTTTTGAGAACAACAAAAACGAGAGTTGAGCGCTATTCTATATATTT
>JAPYYV010006448.1:0-18051 GCA_030522625.1 Copidosoma aretas | reverse complement strand
AGCACGGTCTACGACAAGGTGACGCATACCATGGAGGGGGAGTAGTAGTAGTAGTAGTAGTAGTAGTAGTAGTAGTAGTAGTAGTAGTAGTAGTAGTAGCAGTAGTAGTAGTAGTAGTAGTAGAAGTAGTAGTAGTAGTAGTGGTAGTAGTAGTTGTAGTAGTAGTTGTAGTAGTAGTGGCAGTAGTAGTAGTAGTGGTAGTAGAAGTATTAGTAGTAGTAGTAAACAGTATCATGTAGTCGTACAATATTAACATAAGTTATTTAAAAATTGTCACTGCATTCTTTTATTTGGACGATGAAAATTACTTTACTTTCAATTCTTGAATAAAGAGATGGGAATCATGCTATGATAGTTTAAAGTTACCTGTATCTTATCCAAAGGCAGAAACGCCTGAGTACGAGTAATTCAAAAGAATTGTATACTGACGATCTGAACACTGCGTAATATCAGGAGCGGATGGTACTCATTCTGTATGTGTTTGCCTCATATATGGAAATGTAAAATTTGTAATTGATGGAGTTAATCAACTTTTAGCCATCTTTCCATGGGAAAGGACCATGAGACGGAATAGGTGGTACACTCAAAATACTTGCTGCTGGAGCTAGTCTTCGAGGGTTAAGAGCAAACAGAACGTGTCGTTATTCGAGTAATGCTGAATACAGAGAAGAACAAGTACTGATACTACATTTTCAAAAACCATTGACAATAAAGGGAACTTCAATATATCGTGGAATGATTCCTATCCCTCTATTCAAGAATTCGAAGCAAAGTAATTTACATTGTCCAAAAAAAAGAATTCAGTAAAAATTTTAAATTAACTAATGTTCATGTTTTTCGACTTAAATAAAAGTATTTAATACAAAATATAAAATCATAATGTATATTCCAAAGAAAACCAATGGGAGACGAGAAAGAAGGGCACGCAGTGGGACCCGCGCGCCGATGTGATGTAGTTAATTAATTTTCTCCGATAGTAATAATAATTACTTCATCAATTGAAAAAGGGTCTATGAAAGGAAATTCGACGTAGAATACGATGGTGATACTAAAAACTTGCTACGAGGTGGACACAATCGTTAAAAATAAATTTAAACATTTTGGTTGTTAATAACAATCCTAAACTGTTGAGCATTTTTCTTAAAAGTATTTTTTTCTCGAAGATCATTCTTTTACCTTAAAAATGAAGAAAAAAACAATCTGTAGGCCAAATAGAACTAGAGTTATGTATTTTTGAAAATGCCTCCTTAAGCCCAAAATCACCGAAATCGCGAAATTTCAATACTTTCAAGCGTCAAAAATATGGTAAAAAAAAGTACGTGCCTCTTTTGATAGAACCTGTAAAAAAAGTTTCAGTTAAATCAAAGATGTGTCGGTCAGAAAGGTGTTCAATTTTTAAAAGAACGTTCCGTATGCAAGTATATACAAAAATACTGTTATTATTTGCAAGACATCATCTGTAACGAATCAATTGCAATATTTGTTGATTTCTTTTTCTGATTCGTTTCATTTGCCATGATTGTTATTTACTATTATACATTTGTTATTTTATGACCTTAAAACCAGTTATTTGCAAATATTTACTTTAAAAACTGATTTTCGTACGGACAATCGCCCCTAACTGATCACACGTTAAATATTTTTTAAAATTCTTTTTGGCAGCTCTATCGAAAATCATTTTGGGAGTAAAACAAGCTTTGAAAAATTGAAATCAAACTAACAGCCAAGAAGTAACCAATTTATCAAAAGTGTGTTTTAATTGAGAGTATGCACTCATAAAATGTTGCAAAATTAAAGAAAAAAGGCTTTTAACTTAAAAAAGTATCTCTTATTTGTACCTCAATATCTTTCTATCGTCGGATGTGAAAGAGGACTGGGCTGATATTACAAATTTAGTACAGTGGCGAGAAGCCATTTAAAAAATCGTGTTTTAAGCATAGCAGTTGCAGTATTTACTAACGATTGAAACTTTACTTATTTATTATTCAAGACTTTTGAACAATAGTGCACTGATTAATAAATCTTTTATTTATGAAGATCAAAACATAGGTAATTAGCAGGAAACTATTCTAATAAATCAAGTTTTTTACTGAAAGTCATCATCAGGGAGGGAGGAGGGGGACGACAGCGCGTTAGGTGCACAGAGTACCAGAGCCCTTCCGACATATATATAGTTAAAAGGAAATATTGTTGTGTATATTGCATCTGCCTCCGACCCCCTCCTTGCCATTGACGTATAAATCAGTCTAATTTTTGAGAGTTTCTAACTAACTGTTCTTGTATGTTTGTATCATTGTTATACGCGCAAGATTCCTCCTACTAAAATTTAATACTTTTTTCGGGTTTTTGAATTAAAAATTGTTCTACTGAATTCGAGGAGTCCACCTAGATCCTCCACATCTATTTGCAGCTACCCATCTCAACGCTGCTGTGTGCATCTTACGGTTAGTGCAAACAGTAATTGATTTCTAAATATAATTAGAATACGGTTTGTTTATATTTTCATTTTCTATAACCCCAAACCTTTAGTCATGAGGGTTTCTTACTTACTTATTAAGTTTAATTTTTATGCACTTAAAGTCTAATATACATGATTAAGTTTCCTGTAAGGTAAATTATGTTTCACTACACCTAATATCTTTTACTGCTCTGCATCCTTTTTTAATACTATATCTTTCTATATTTCATAGTTATATGGTCAAAAATGAGTCAAAGCCCCGCCCCCCTGCTTCGACTCGCTCGCCCTCGGCTTTCCTTAAATTACGAAGTTAATCGTTAATTTTGACGTGACTTTTAACTTTACTAGGGGCTCTGCCCCTGCGTGCTTCGCGCGCCAACCCCTCACAGTTAATAGAAAATATGTATTTTCTCGATTTGTAAATCAAAAATTAAATACATGAATACGATTTTTATTCAACGCAAAAACGTAAATTACTATTTTCTAAATCTCATTTTAAAATTGACGTGCCCTTGACCGATCTAAACCAATCACAGAATGAATAAATCGATGACCATTAATTTTTATTATTAGAAAAAATATATGAATTGTAACTGTACGAAATATTTATTTAAAATATAAAATCAATTTTTAAAACTTAAAATTTAATGAAATTTTTATTTTTTCAAATTTGATGTTTGAATTTGCCGCTCTTAACTAACTACAGCCAATCACATACATAGGTAGGATTTTATTTTGGCTAGCTCCCCCCGCTTCCACTCAGATCCCCTACTATCTCCTCCTCTAACACCTTATCCACGTTTCCTTTGACCAAGTAGTTATTCGTTCATTTTTACGAGATTCTTTACCCAATCACATTAGTGCCAGCTATCCCTACTCCTTTTTCATCATTTCCAACGACTCGGTATTTTTATCACATAACAGTTGATTTACATCCTTTAACTCTTATACCTACTGTACCTATTTCTCTGTCTCCACCTATTCGTCTTTTATGTTTGAGGAAATTTCTTTTTAATTTTTATTTTTAAAAGTCCCATCTTAAATTGTAATTTTTTTACCCTAAAAAGCCACATTCTCATTAACTAATGTACGTCTTGACTCCAATATAAACTGTAATCGTTAAAGATTATTTATAATATTCATTAAAAGGTTAAGTAGTACATGGTTGAAGGTCTGTTAAAGACCATCAATATTAATTTATGGGTGTATTCATGTACATTAAGTACCTGCTCAGCATTCTTTTGGTATCAGTATGTATGACAAATTCTATCCAAATACCGGCTCGTTATTGTGTCAATTTCAAACCTATAGAGTCTTTGATGATATCGTTAACTGTTGAATTGATTAACTTGGAGATAAGGAAATCATACTGTGATGAATTGATTGGAACATAAAGCTCCACTATCCCAGGCTTTGTATTTTGCTTTCTAAAAAATAGTTGCATGATGATTTTCTTAGTAAAAAATATGCTACCAAATTTAAAATAAAAATAAACTACATTACTGTTGAGTTCCGTATTCAATGTCAAATTCTTTACTTTACGAAAGTCTTTACTTATCAGGAAAAAAGTTTAATGGTGATTATAACTATTTGCAGCTGAAAGTATGAATTTTAAAACCGAATAATGATCATCCATTTAAAACTGATTTTATTTGTTGATCTCAAAGCTGTACCCACAAGCTTCTTTCACTTTGAAATCAGATAAAGCTTTTACTTAATAAGCTTAAAGATCCAATTATCAAAAAGTTTTACGAGCTTTGAAAAGTAAGTTTGATGTGATCGAAAGCTAACATTTTCAATCTTGACTTGTTTGATGAAGAGTTTCATTAGATCTGAAAGTAAAAAAAATTTGTGCATAACTCGAAAATTAAAAATTATTGGTCATGGATTATTGACCACGTAAAGGTTTTAAGTTTTTATATCCCTATCTATCTGTGGTTAGTTCCAAGATTCAGTCCTTTACTGATGATTAAAACTTTTTCCAAATTCATTTTGCTCATATGAATTGGTATTCTTGAGGATTGCACTTTTGTTTTTTTACTCTATAAAGTTCAGAAAAAGAATCGTGCTTTATTTTTATTTATTATTTCATCATATTTATTCTTATTTTATCCCTCGAGCAATAGCAATTTGTTTTTTATAAAATCTGATCCATTCTTTTTTTTTTTTTTCAAGCTTTGTAGAAAAAAAATCAGGTGCAACAAGTTGTCTAGGTCACAGTTTTGCCCCACAACAATAACTTTGTAAAAGCTCTAAGTCATCTGATCGCTGACTATAAATAGCTGCAAACGTAAATCTTTCAAACTTATTGAGGTGGTTTTTCACATAAACTATTCACTTCAACTTTAAGTAAAAGTTAGAGGGTCGGTTATTAAATATACAAGGCATCTTCATTTTAAGTATCAACTCCCTTTGTCTGGTAAATTTTAAGAATCGAGTCAGTTAAAAAATTGACTTTTAACATGAATTCCTATAGAGGTTATTTTCCGTTCATTGATTTAATGTCATAATTGGTAAAGTTTACTTAAGATCGAAATAGAAATTGATGGTTCTAAAAAAAAACTCTTAAGCTTTCTAATGGGACAATGTAAATAGGGACTAATCAGGGAAATATTATAAAACCTTCAATCGTAAAAATAATGATTTGGCGATTGGCGAAATAATGACTGCCGATTGTATACATAGGTATAACATGCAGCATTCAGCTATATCTGCTTAAGCAGGATGTATACGTCATTTTCGGTACTTTGCGCAGAAAAAAAGATGTTTTATCAACTTCTATACATTATCAGAACATTTATTCGTATTCGCCTCGTTCAACTGTACTGGCGCCATCTCGTATCGTAAGTATGTCTATATTTCAGGACTTTTCAGGACTCGATGCATTGTGAATTGCGAAATATACCAGTTTTTTAATTTGTTACGATGCTGAGTGTGAAAACTATACGATTGACAATAACTGTAAGTATATAACATAACCTTAATTTCGTATAACTAAAGCAGAACAAACTGATGTGTTACCAAATTTGACGCAAGTGTGCTGTTAGTGGCTGTCAATGGCGTCAAATCGTTGTTTATCAGCCTTATTTGTGTTATTGTGGCCATATATTTAACTATTTATTTTGATTTATGTTGACAAAAAAACTTTAAAAGATACAGTTGCGTGTACAATAAGTAACTTATACAATAGATCCCTTGAAAAGCAAAAACACACATTTTTTCAGGTATCTACCAACGGAGTCCTTAGAAGTCCTGAAATTACGCACATTTTTGCCGGTACGGTTGCTGTGGTCAGTTTTCTTATCCTCTCTACCCACTATTATAATGAGTGAACGGCTATTGAATATTATTGTGAAAATTGGTTGATTGCAAATCAATTTTACCGATAGCATTTTACTGATTGCATCTGAGTTACATGAAGTACACAGAAAAATTCCAGAAGAATTTAAAAATATGTTTCAAAGAATGATTTGCTTGATATAAAAATCTACACAAAGTAATTTAAAGTACGTACAACAATTATAAGTACGTACAAAACATGCACTGAGTTGTTGACGAAGAGTGTTAATCAAATCGTTCATTTCTGGGTACACTGATGCAAAATCGTGTACTGACACTGCATCGCTCTAGTTGAAATACGTGTGACAAATAAGGTATGCTAACCAGAATGTGTTATGATACCTTCAGCAATCAGCGCTACTATAAGAAAATCACTTTTTTGTCGCTCATTGTGACGTACAATGCTGTTTCAGGCTTTGCATTTCTCTCACAATAAAACTTTTTGCATGATTTTTTGATTCAAATTGTACTAGTTGTGAGACAAAATACACTTCCTTTCTTACATGCTTTATCTTGTTGCTTCAACGTTTGGATACATCGATTTGAGTTCAAAAGATCTTAGTTCATTTTTCCAACCAATTGATACGTATATCAGTGAATTTTGATGATACTACCAGTCCAACACTACACAGATGCATACAACGTTGCTTCTGCGTGATTTTTTTTACAGGTAACCACTTATCATGAAAGCACTCAGGGCAGTGATTATAAATACAACGCAATGACCCAGGTGATAAAAAATACCAAAAAAAATTATTAACACACTTCACCATAGTATATGCATATTGTGTTATTAGGTTATTACTTGCAGACAGCTCTATCTCTGTGTGACAGCATGGCAGAACTGTATGTATTAGTACGACCTAGTGTTACCGATAAATCGGATACCTCAAGTATCTAACAAATATTTTGACACCATCTCTGCAAACTTTAGAAAATTTTAGAAAATTATTTACTCAAAATACAAATAATTTAAAGTCAGGGTCGACTTTGCGCTATGAATACAATTTTGAGTTTTTTACGCTATTTCAAGAGTTAAGCGGCTTTTGCCTATAAATAGACAATACTCAAAGTTTTATTTGATTTCATTCAGTAAAAAAATAAAAAAGTGTGCAACGGCAAAGCAGCTCGTAATTACCATAAACTCTCTCTCCCACGTCTTCGTAGTCGATTATTAAGTATTTTTTTAACTAACTTCTTATCTTACTTTATTTTCTATCTCTATTTGAGTTTTTATATTTTTAATGACTAATTACTCTTTATCACCAACGATATCTAAATCCTTCTAACAGCCTACTACTTGAATTGATTCAACTAACGTCGTGCGACCTTCGTTGTTGTGAACGCGGCGTATAACATAATTTACAACGATATTAAACAACAAAAATGACAGAGCACCTTTTTGCTTAAGCCTTTCCAAAATTTTAGAAGGATCAGAAAATTTACTTTGAGAACAAATCCTCCCTTTATTTTCTTGGTTGCAAACTTGTAAAAGGTTTACCAATTTTTTTGGGATGCCAAAACACATAAAAATTTGATACATTTTCGATTTAATGTAATTATATCATAAGCCTTTTTAATATCTACAAATAATTAATTTTATACCTGTGTTTGATATCGACTTTAGTGGCCTGTATTGCGGGGGTGGCGTGGTTGAGCTTTATGCTCGTGGTGGCTTTCTTGTCGGGATAAGTGGATTATAAGCCCTCAAACTTTCCTCGCGACGAGTACTGATTTAAGAGCAAGAAAATAGCGGAGACTGAACTTAACAGATTAACTGAACTATTTATTGAAGTAACAAGTACAAGCGGTTGCGAGAGAGCGACTATCTCTCTCGGCTGCGTGAGTCTGCTCGCGAGTGCTGACGTGTGGCTCGAGAGCATGCGGTAGCTAGACTGACTGTATATGCGGGCTACCTCGCAGGGCAGCAACGAATTGAGGAATATGTAATTGTATGTATGTGTGTATTAGTTTTTTCATTAGAAGTCAAAGTGAAAGCAGAAATAAACATATGCTATGTAGAGCAAGGTATTATTTGAGAATATTGGAGAAGCTATGAGTCTTTCTCGCTCGGCAAGTCTGTGGCTGTGAAGGCATCATAAACATAACAGTGACACTTTGAGCACTAAATTCTTAAAATTTAAGTAAAGTAAGTGAATGTACAAGCGATAAGAATAAGATTAGAATTACATAAAAATATGTAATTTAAAGCTAGTTTAATCCTGAACATGTTCAACAAATTCTCGTTTTTGCTCTCCATGTGTGTATACCGTACGGGATTCAGCTAAATTTTCAGCTGATAGGTTCAAATCACAGGACAATAATAGGACTGATGTGGTTTTACGACGTTTGGTTAGCTTGGTTCGCTGACTTCATCAAATGTGATCGTTATTAATAAAATAATCAGATTGACATTGTGAAGCCACAGCACGCATAATACAAAAAAAAGTAAATGTTCTAGTTTTAATAGTGTAAAATTAAGTGTAAAAAGAGTATACTATTCATCGATATTACATCATGCAAAATCGGGTTGCTCGCACAGTATTTACATTCGAATTCAAAGTAAACCGTTGTAATATGCTATACAGTATACTGTAAATGGTGCCTAAGTTCTGTGTTCGCCTTTCTACTAACCAAATGAGTCACGTTAGAAAATAAGATTTCTAAAATAATGCGCTTTTCATAATTTGGTTCTATGTCTAGAATTATGACATTATAATTAAATTTATGGTTATACATGATTTCATGTGTGATGACGGCTGATTCTGTATTTTTTCCTATTTTTCTGTCTATTTAAAAGCTTACAGAGAGCACGTTTACTTTCTCCTCTGTATTTAGCTTGATAATATTCACATGAAAGCCCATACCCAACATTAGTCAAATCTAATTTATTGGTCCTATTTAAAAAAAATCTAATTATGTTATTTGAGATTTTAGTGCCACTTAGTATAGGACGGATGTCAAATTTTTCTGAGTTGTTTTAGATATGTTTATAAAAATTATTGTTAAAGGTACGGAAAAAAATGGTTTTTGTAAATTTGTATTTGTAGATTGGTTTAAACTCCTACAGTTTAGACACATTAAGGGCAACAACGAGAGTTCGTTAAACGTCCATATTGACATGACGCCCAGATCAGAATCAGTGCAACTCCACGGGTCCTTTTTACAACATCTCACTAACGTCCATGCATCTATTAAAAAGTAAGATGCGTACATAAAATGATCTCACAATCAACAAACAACGAATTTAATTCTTGGTACGCTGTAAAAAGCATCATGGGTTTCCTAAGCTCTTACTTAATATGTCTTATCGTTTTGAAACTACTACTTTTACTAAGTACGTACACAAAAAATGTTTTTCATTATTCTTTAACATTATATTGTCTTACGTTATATTACTAAACTTAGAAATTCTTGATTTTTATCACTGTATAAGAGTAGTAAAAGTTCAATTATTACAATACATAAAAATATCACATGCAACATTACCACGTAACAATTCGTGAACAATTGCTTGCCTCGTGTCATAGAAAATTAAGAAAAATTGAGGACAAAACTAACCTTCTAGTTAAATAAAAACTTAAACGATGCATGATAAATCTCACTACACAATAATCTTTGTAATAATAATAAATTAAAAAAAAATTAGACCTAGGTGGCTATTAATTCCGATGTTATTGACATAGTATTGCTGGAACCAAAATTTGCTCCTAAGCTGAATTCAATCACGCGAGCGCTATTCCGTTATAACAAATAGCACTATCACACGGACGGTAATAAGTTACTTACGGTCTAAGCGAGGTGTCAAATTATATACATACCTCGGGCGAAAGCAACTAATGCTCAAATCGCATTTTTCTAACCCTTGGCTTAGCCTCTGTAAACAATACACATGCTATCTTTATTCACTTAACGGCCTGAGGTGTGTAATAGCTATTATTTTTTAGTATAAATTATTTTCCGTAACATTGGGTTTAATAAGATAACTCTCAACTTAAACTAGTAAGAAGCAGTGGGGTGAATGAGGTAGCCCTTATTTTAAGCTAGTAAGAAGCGGTATAATTCTGTCTTTTATTTTTTGTGGAAACAACGTAAAATATTTTAAAAATTTGATTTACCTGAATACATCCTGTCAAGTGTTGCTAATTAATTTGGTATTTGATGGTGAACAGATCCAGGAGCAGTAAAATAGGGATCAGCCAGTCGTAGCTCTGCCATACGTGTTCTATAAATCTTAGCTAGTATAATATTTAAAGTGAGATTAATTAAGTCACCCTAAGTAAAGTCTGCAAATGACATTTAAAAAATGTTGAGATTAACTCTTGTTTTTTTTTTCGGCCTTACACACATTCATTCTAAACAAAATAACTTTAATTTTTTAACTAGGTCGTCTACAATGTGGAGTAACATGTTAAGTTATAAATGAGAAAACTTATGCTTAGCTAACAAAGCTATTACTACCTTGCTGTTACCTGAGTTGAAATCATGCTTAAATAAGACGTTCGCTATGAAGACTAAAAGCTTGTAAGATTGTAAAGCTGAATTAGAAGCTGCACAATTTGAAAATTAAATACTAGTCCAGTCAATGGATAACAAAGATTTAGTTGTACCTGTATAACCGTTAAACTAACGATAAACTTAATTCTTTACAAAAATATCTAGAGGATAAAGTGTCGTAAATAAAAATATAGTGCTTTCTTTTTGTTAAGTAATTAATTAAAATATTAACCTGCTATCGAGAAGAGGCTTTTTATTGAAAGGTTTGTGACGCAACCGCTACTACAGTCTTGTATGTTCCAAATGATTAGAATTAAGGAGGTTCCATGGTCAGAAGAAGCTATATTCTAGAATTATTCATAAATTTAATTGTGCAAATCTAATAACATCAAGCTTATTTTCATATTATACGAGGGTGATCATACCAATAAAATATTTATTCTGTGCATATTTTTAATTGTTCAAAAGATTCTCGTAAAAATTTTATTTCTCAGTTTTTTATCCGATTTTAAATTTTTTAAGTTTATTTTATTCCTTAAACGATTTCACATAGATATATCATGGAAAATTTTCAAAAATATTCATTGTAAAGGAGGTTAGATGTAATTTTTTATAGCGAACTTTTTAGGTAACGGATGCCTTCACATGTTTTCGTATAAAGAATACCACCTAACTTGTTGCACATAAATCATTTTTTTTTCATTTTTCATGGTAACCCCATTTGAAATCGTTTGAGGAATAACAAACACTTAAAAAATTTGAAATTGGATAAAAAACCGATAAAAAAGTCATTTTTTACTAGAATTTTTCTAAAAACTAAGATTATACGCTCATGCGATGATAAAAGTAATTTTGAAATAGAATTTATCTCACACTTATAAAGTACCTTTTTGTTGATAAAACACTCCCCTTTATTATTGAGTTTTAAATGACAGCTCCATAATTATTTAAAGTTTAGTGCTATGTATATGCTGGAGAGCCTACTTATACTATAAAAATTACCACCAACTAAGAGAGCAACAGAACAACACTGCTACAGGGCCTACACTGAAAAACTTTTGGTCCAGTCAGTATGCCATAAGTGGTACGGTGACTACTCCGCATTTCTGGCGCATCGGCTATGCCAGTCGGAACAACAGCTGCACCATACCCGTATACAAAATGTACCGCGTTCGTATACCTACTGTATAAAAACCTGCGGCGTATACATTGAGTCGCACGATAGGTATAACTACTGTGCGGCTATGGAGTTCTGCTGTCCCCAACCGGTATAGCTGGAGTTCTGCTGGCCCGAGACGCTGAACGTGCTCCTATTCGATATAGTGTGTATTTGTGCAGGGAAAACTGCTGCGCCGGAAGATTTTCAGTGTACTATCAGATTTAAGCTTAGCTGAGTAACAAACTGAACGCCACAGATTAGTCGCGGACAAACCACTTGATACCTAAATTTACTGAAAATGAATTAATTCCTGGGAGTTTTTTTAAATCTATCAAGTGCAGCTGTAAAACTGGTTGTGATAGTAAAGGATGTGGCTGTCAAAAGCATAAATGCAAATGCTTGTTTTTCTGTTCTTATTGGACCGGCGCGGCGCCAACACGGGGAGAAATCTGTGATTGGGAGTAGTTGCATGACAAAGTAACAACCAATATTCATATTTAATATTGGTAATGAAGATTGTGATTAGCTCGACGACCTTTACAGGGTCGAAGGCTTTATTGAACATTACTTCATGAAAACAAGCCTTGTGCAGAGTGATGGTGTTTTACTATAAAAAGCTAAAGATTTTTAAGGATTCAAACAATATGTCGGTTTTAACATTTTTGATGTATATACACATATATGTCAGTATAATACGTAGAAAATATGTTATTTTTGTCGAAAAATGTTTTTTGTCCTTGATTTCTTGGGTATGATAATTGTTTAAACTTTTTTTTTAGCAGTCTGAACCTACAATTATTGTATATAGTTCCCTTTTAATAAATTAAAATAAATTCATTCTTTTGCACGACTTTTAAGATTTTTTTCGAACAAAGGATTATCAAAAATTAGTGAAATTACATCGATAATTAAAAGATAACTTTTTTTTGTTTTTCCAATTTTTATCAATTCATTTTCAGTGTAAAAACAGTGAAAACAATCTTCTACGATTTTAACTGAACATGCCTCCATCGTTTTAGCAGTGCTGACACTGGTAGGGGGCTGCAATGCTGAAACAGCAGTGTGCCCTGCTGTTTTGGTATTGCTCGTCTGCTAAAGTGGCACTGCCGTAATATACATACTGATATACAGCCAATAGAGCATAAGAACCAAGCTATTTGTAAAGTGCATGCAGTTTTAGTAATAAATATGGAGATTTGTATTGCTTGTAAAGAATATATTTTTGTTATAAACCAAATCTTGAATACGGATTTTTTAGGTAAAGTTGTAATGCAATGAAAATTAAATGCAAATTATTGACTTTCAACAACCGAATCATTTGTGTGCAACTACTTTCCAATACATATATTGTCATTACAACAAAATAATCTTATTTTTGATGCTCTTTTTGCTGCATATCAGTCTGCAAGTTACGGCAGTGCAACTTTAGCAGACGCCCTGCTGTTTTGGTATCGCGGCCCACTACTAGTGTCACCACTGCTGAAACGGTGTACAGTAGTTTAAAATGAAAAAAATATGGCAAAACTTTTATCCACTTTAATTTCATAGGAATCCACTTGATGTTATTTTTGTTTGCCTTAAGCTGTAGAATATGAATCCCCCCCCTATCCCGAATGATCGAATAAGATACATAACTTATAAAATTATTATGAACGCAAAGGCTTTAATAATGATTATTGAACAATTTAATTTTAGGTATTCAAATCAGTTAATCCTATTGAAAATGAGTATTTATAAGTATTTTGGGTCACTGATCACTTATCCGCTATTAGATTTTTCAAATTTAAAATTGCGGATCCAAGATGGTGGACTTAAGGTAGTTGTATCCCCACTACGCTAGTCAGAAGCAGATTTGACCTCGGATTCTACAGTATGGTATTCCTTCTGTCTCTCTCGCACTTATGTGAAAACATAACCTTTAGCAGTCTTTACGACGGTTATTTATGTATTTCTTATGTTACAAATACCCTTGAGTTACTTTGTAAAATTCAATAATATCGTTAGATGTTTTTGCAATACACTAAAAAATATCGTCAAAAGTTCATCATTATTTCGTATGACATACGTTATTAAAGTACAGAAAAAGGCATTTCTCCATAAGCATCCATGTTAAAGTATCAAAAATATAAACACTGATGTTTTGCCTCCTAAGAACCCTAGCCTCACAAAAATGTAGTGGAGTACTTATTAGATATTATTTCAGCTATGTGCAAAGTTACATGAAGATCTCATTATTATTTCAATTTGGGATACAACTACCTTAAATGAAATAAAAAAGTTTTCAGGTAATCATCATTACTCGGGGGTTGCAAGATCGCTGATCACGAATCTGCTACTCAATTTTATAAATTCAAAATGACAGATTCACTGTCGAATGGAAATCTGCTATCAGAAATTCTGCTATGAAAAAAAAATTTTGCTTTTATATCGCCAGCGATACTATCAAGAAAATTGTGATTGTTACGCGACAGAAAAGAACAAATTTAACTTTGCTAGATTAAAAACTTATCAATTATTTTCCCTTGATCTATCAATTATTTACATTAATTTACATTTGAAACGTATAAATGTACGTAATCGGTAGTTATACTGTGAGTACTTATATAGAAATGGATTATTTTTTAACAGTGCGGGCGAGCGAGCAAAGTTTCGAGAGGGAGCCATTACTTTCAGTAATGTTTGAGTTATGTATACTTGTGCGATCCGTAGTCACCCCCCCACCAAGCGCTCAAAAACCTAATGACCCTGGCAACAAAATTGTAATACTATTTTCATCGTTTGTATTACAGAAGGTGAGATAAAGTGCATTCAAACATAACAGAAAATATGGGAAAGAAAAATTCATATATGTCTTAATTGTATACTTGGTCATATGGACAGGTATGGTAATACACTTTTGACGTGTGTAATACACCTATACCTCTAAACACAACTGTACATTTATTGGCAAGAAGGTTTGGGTTAATAAATAATTTATAACAATAAACCTACCACTGAGCGACCAAGCACGCTTAAGGACCAATTAATAACCAAAATTCAACACATGCCCTCAAACCAAATGACTCAGCGTGTTTGCCGGTAACAGATTATAATCTATAACAAATATGCTATAACCGAATAACTTCGCACGCTTCCAAATTAATATATACATATAATAAATTATAAAGAATCTTTAGCCTACTGCCTAGCACTCTTCTGGAGAAATATATAAACAATACGTAATAAATCGCCTATAATTAAATGTTTATTTAATAACATTAGTAATTCTTTATTCAAGAAATCAATGCTGATGCGTTGTTAAATCAGTGTATAACCAGTATTATATCAACATTGATTCCAGCGCGCATTCAGCATCGGGATTTTGTATAAAGTGAACAATTAATAAATGAGGTTGTTTAACTCACTAAATTATAACACTTTCATAAATACATAAACGTTTAAGTAATCTTCTTGTTATGTTTCAGGTTATAAAAAATTTATTTAATAAGTACTAGCTACAAGCGCTACTAATCTTGGGTTGCACGTTATAAGTTGTGTTCAACAGCCTTATAAATAAATAAATAAAAACGGCAACAAACCCTGCTGCAGGTTTTCACATTACATAGTTACCTAGAAATCAACTTGTATTTTATGCTGATTCCATGTAGATTTCACGTGGAATGAAAAATGAAATAATGTATAGTATACTATTTGTTAGTCATGGATATTTTTCCCAAACGACAAAACTCCCACCAATCAGAGGCT
Source organism: Copidosoma aretas (assembly GCA_030522625.1). Taxonomy (NCBI): domain Eukaryota; kingdom Metazoa; phylum Arthropoda; class Insecta; order Hymenoptera; family Encyrtidae; genus Copidosoma; species Copidosoma aretas. The sequence goes on along the minus strand of JAPYYV010006448.1, from coordinate 2,854 downwards.
AGTATTTTTAAAAACTCCCACCAATCGGAAGCAAAAACACCCAACAATATTAATACACGCAAAATACGGATGTGGGAATGCTCTATTGATGTTTAAAACTAATTTTGACTGGCAATGTTTTTAATTTTTTATCTATCTGAAAACATTTAGTGGAACAACTCAGTATGCGATTTATCGATCATGGCAAATATATTATACATCATGTCATATTGAATCCGCCATTTTGAATTTCTAAAATCGGACACCAGATTCGTTATCAGCGACCTCAGAAAGCCCCGTACATCAAGTTTTATTGAACAATTTTTTTTTTTTCTTTTTTGACTTTTGCCGTATTTAATCCGCCATTATGAATTTCTGCAATCGGGCTCCATATTCGTGATCAGCGACCTCTAAAACCTATAAATACAGAGTTTCTTACAAGCATTTTTTTTTTTTACAAATTAATGTTTATCAGACATTCTGAGTCTGCCAATTTTTCAGGTTAAGGGATATCAAAATTGAAGCAGTGGAAGATTATAGGGCATGTTCTTCCGAGTATCGACATATTTTATTGTATCTTTTTTTCTGATGAACCTCGCAAGGGGCCAGATTTTTGTTCAAATAATCGATTTTGTCCCACTGTGGGCTCAGCTGAAATAGGCTTTTTCTTAGAGCAAATCTTTAAAAGGCACCTTTTTACTGCTATTTCGGAAGCAGGACCTTAGAGCAAATCCAAAATGAGACCTTTCTTAGCACAAATCTGAGATAGGACCGTTCTGAGCGCTAAATCCGAATAGGACCTTTTTCCCCAAAGCGAAAATATGCAAGTTTTAAATAATAAAACAAATTTGTCTCGTAGGATGATCAAGCTTTAAAGCTTGCATCTTACATAGTATTCAGCTTATACATGTGTCTTGATTGTAAATTTAATTTAATTGGTAAACGATGATGTCATTTGGAACCACCAAGTTACACATTTTTTTAACAAATTATAGTTTACAATATAATTTAAAATAAATATAATTCTAACGATTACTAGTTTATCTTACATTTTTCTGCATTATGTCCGCCATTTTAGAACCTCCATTTTAAATTCCTAAAATGTTATAACGTATTCGTAATCAGCAACTTTGAGATCCTCTGAGTATTAATTATTACCTTAAAATTTAATCTGCAGCTTTGGACGAATTTAAAAAATAAAACTTGAGTAGATTCCTTATAAACTGACGTATGTACAAGCTTTGCTGTTTTTTTTCTCATTTTGGACCACTGTGCGGCAACGCGGTTGCGTCTTTAGTAAATAATTGACCACAGAAACTTCAATGGCATCGTCTGATTTATCTGTTTTTGTAGTTGAATATGACTTAACTAAACTAACCACGAAAATAGAACCATAATACAGGAGATTGCCTTTTCACAGACCGATTTAAACGCAAAACTGCTGTTTTATGTAGTAAGATTCTGGTTTTACAACTGTTTCTTTCGAAGCTCGTAGCTAGGTTTTTATTTAAACATGCATTTCGATACTAAATGGTAATAATCTGTGTTGTCAAAGTATCTTAAGAAAAATATGTTCTTATGATAACGAAATTAAAATCACTCCTGAAGTGCCTCCTACGCGTAAGATTGCAATTAAAGAAATTATTAATCTGTTCGTAAAATTTAAAGTTTGCTATAGTTTGAAACTCACTGATTGCACAGGTGATTTAACATTGTTGGAAAAAAGTTTGTTAGTGTTCAGAGGTTTAAATTGAAAACAAATTATAGAGTTGCGTAAAGTAATAACATCAGTGAGAAATTCCGACACAAAAAATTTTATTGAAACTCTTGTTGTTTTTCTTTTTAAATTGCAAACTGGAAATCCCAATGATGTAATTTCTCCTGTACTTGGACTTAAAGTAATTGTATTCCAAAGTTCTAAAGTTATCAAAATAGTTGTAATACTCAATGAAATATCATACAATCGTTGGTATTAAATTGTATGATAATGTTGCATATATAGGGTTCATAATGAATGTTTTTTCCTAATTTATTTATCAAAATATCATTTAAATGAAAAATTTACACTGGTTATAGTAAAAAATTTTAAAACCCCATCCAGTTTTAAAAAACAAGCTAGTTTTTTCCCTGTTTGAATAGCTATAAATAGCTATGAATACTTCTTTCTTTTTAAAATCAAAGAGAATGTGTAGCTATTTAGACGGACAAATAGAACTATCCTTCGTTTATTAAAATCGGATGACGCTTGAAAAATTTTTATTGCAAAGAGTGCTGATTTTCGATGCGCACGATATTTTTATAAATAAGTTAGGAAAAAATAAAAAACAAATCCATGATGCAACCTTTATATGTTTTCAATGGGAAATCATTTAAAAACAGAACACTTTTCTGACCGGGACTTTTTTGACTAAGCTGAACCTTTTTTCACCGGTTCTTTTTAAAAAAAAAAGAGACCCGTATTTTTTTTTTTTCACAATATTTTGATGGAAAATTAATTATCACTATTGGAAATAAATTAATTTATGTAGCGCACGCCTTATTTGCCCAACATATTCTCTTTCTGTTTCATAAATTATTATTTGACATCTTCAGTTAAACAATGTTTGTAAGCACAATCAACCTCATACATAATGAAATAAGAAAAAATTAGTAAATTCAAAAAATATTGTAGCAAATGAGTAGTGTTATTTATTATGATATTAATACATCATTATGAGTGAATAAGTACTTCGTTTTAACTGACTTTGTACAATATTTACATTGTGACGAGGTAAATATCAACCTGCTGGCGCGGTCGGCGCACTGGCAGATCGTCCTGATTATCTCGCACTGAAGAGACCCTTACTTGGCTATACCGCTCCTCTGCTCCTCAAAC
>JAPYYV010006447.1:0-15784 GCA_030522625.1 Copidosoma aretas | reverse complement strand
TTTTTTCATGGTATTATAATTCTTAAATATTCCATAGATATGACTCTTGCGATAGAAAGTATTAGTTGACTGAATCCCGCTGCATGCAAGTTCTCTATTGTCACTCTTTATCAGGGACTTTTTACGAAATCCGTTAAATTTTTCTATATCAGTAATTTGCTACAGATTAATGTCCCGCAAAAATTTTTGGGTTATCATTCATCCCTAAAAAGTTATGAATATTTTTGACAAATTAGTCTCTTTGGGGTAAGTGTGCGCACTTAAATGCATGCTAATAGCCATACTAAAAAAAAAAGTGAATTTTTTTACACAAAAACTTTATTATTGACCACTATTATATAGTTAATGAATAGTTTACTATTTTTCTATTTCTTCCTATCTAAATTATCGCTGAATCGTTGACTTTAACCCGGATATAATTTCATGTCAAATTATTTATATTATTTCCAAATTTAATGGCTTTGTATACCAATTTATTTATTACTCTTACAGAGGTAATTTTTTTATTTAATTTAAAATTTAAATGTCAGTATATTAATTGTCGTGATAAACAAATGAGCGTACACTTACCCGCAAAAGTGCGCACACTTACCCGCAATTCGGGTCAAGTGTGCGCATTTCAGATGCTCTTACCCAATCATTAATATTTAATTATTACAACGGTTGGCAACGAATTTTAAAATTTCCATCATTAGTTGGGTCAATATTCTATAACATAGGCATAATATAATTTCCTGAACCCTTATCTATTGATCCTGAAAAAGGATTGAGTCCGAAAGTGCACACACTTACTCCGAATGACTCTATGTATAATGTACAGTCAAAAACATCTAATACACTCTCCTGGCTGTTATTTAAATACGAAATCCCAGCCTTACAACAAATTATTAACACACTTTGCAAAACCCATCGAGTAATCACCCTTACGAAAAATTCGAAATACCAATGGCCAAACCATCCATCCCTTATTCTGCAGACTTTTTACTCCCCCATCGTTCCGCCATCCGAAAGAAAGCATCACAATACGGAGTAAAAAAAACGACGCGCGCTGTAAAGTGAGAAAATTATTATCACTCAAGCAGACAGTACTAAACCTCACTCGCTCCAAAGCCAATGCAACGAGCGCTGCAGTTCCCGGTGCATACAATCGACAATAGCCGGCCGCCGTCGTCAAAGCGAAGGCGCGCAAGTCATCGGCGTTCGAAAAGAGCCACTCCCCCGCGAGCCCCCCCGAAAAACCGATCGTTCAAAATAAATCGGCCGCTTAAGCGGCGCTCAATTATTCACAAAGGGGGCACACGCGAGGCGCGAAGAGTTTCTCCGCACATATGCAGAGAGCTGTCCGCTCGAGGAGGGGAGAAAAGAGTTGAAAGGCCCTGCATGGTAAAGAGGGAGCGCTGCATAGAAATAGATTCGCCATTAATGACGAGCCCCTCCCACGATGGGACGGGACGCGAGAACACACCACCACCGTCGGACGTCTTCAAAAAAAAAAAAAAAAAAGAAGGAAAAAAAAAAAAAAAAAAAAAAAAAAAAAAAAAAAAAAAAACAAGAAGAAATGCAGCTCGATGGCGCATAGGTACAGCACGAGACCAGTGCTCGAAGGTATGTTGTAATATGTATGTATATAGCATGCACACGTGTGCGCATCACAGATATATACAGCTGTATACAGTATAATAGTACAGACGTGTAGAGGGTACATCGCAGGTAGGGAATAGGGGAACTGAGAGCAGAGCCAGGCGCGTGCGAAGGGGGGTCGCGGGGCACCCAATGTGTGTGGGGAGGGAGGCACAAAGAAGGAGGAGGAGGACCCTGAAACGATGATAATATCTGTCCCCTGCAACGGCGGCCAACATCAAAGCCTCCCGTATTATAGTCGTGCCATCTCTCTCTCCGTCCACGAACGCTCGTGTGTGCAGTGCACACTACCCTTTCGCTCGCTGCTGCATATGGTGAGAGAAGTCGCGAGGCTCTCTCTCTCTCTCTCTCTCTCTCTCTCTCTCCTAATGGTCCTCCGCTGGAGGAAGAGAGAAGGGAAAAAAAGAAACGAATCAGCCGTGGGATCATTCGCAGGGGGAGCGAGAGAGCCGAGGCAGCAGAGAAGAAAGAAGAAGGGGGGTGGAGGGAAGGGGGGCACATGCACGCGTGTATATATTAAGCATGTTCGAATATGACATTGCGATTTTTTTCATTTCCTTTTCGCTCTCGTGTATATATATATATAGCTCTGGATGCCGCGGCGGCTCTATGTGCAGCTCTCCCACCCTCGCCACTTTTCATATTGTGCCGCGCGTCACGTGCGTTGTGGGTATACGCGTGTGTGCGCCAAGCTCTTTCGGACCCTCGACTGCACCTATAATTCTTCGCTAAACGTCAATTTTACCATTCCTTTCTTTCATTCCGCCGAGCGCGCCTTTCAGCGGTTTAATGTACTCGCTTTTAATCTGGAGATCTCGTCGGCGGGCGGAAAAGTACAGGATCTCTTCATTCGCTCTGGCAATGCGTCCCGTTGGGGATTTCGGTGTGGGGCGAAAAAGTATGGTATCGATGCATCTTGAAGCCCTTTTACCTATTAGTTTTGTATGGATTCCGGGCCACGAGATTAAAAGTCCGTCTCTCTTCTACTGTCCACTCCATATGGACGTCTTAATTTTCCCGCTGAAATCTGTTTCCCGTCCCAGTGCCCCGTCAAGTTTACTCCGGTGGATCTATCGGCGATGTAGATCATGGTAAAATGGTAAAAAGAAAAAATGGTATTAGTACCAATAGTGTCTTCAAAAGGTAGTAATGGATGTCCCATGAAGAGTAAAATTAGACACTTGGTGTTTGATTTCTGTCACACATTTAAAAACTTCTTTTGGATTACTTTGAAAACGCTTATGCACTCAATGAGCACTAAAATCGTTACGAAATAAAATACTTAAGCGTTAAAACGTAACGCCTCAGGTGTTTAACAACACAACCCGACGAAAAAATTGTTAGACCAGCATCCATGCAAAAGATTTGAAACACACCCGTAGGAAGGGTGAAAACTACCCCTATTTCCAAATTATCGATCTAAAATAGCAATGACTTGAGAAAAAGTTCGGAATGTCTAAGTTTTGTTGCAGTGATAAAAAACTGCATCAGGTCCAAGGTAATACTCATAGATTACCCTTAAAGTATTAAGAACAACCACTACTAAGTTTAAAAGACACGAGGAAAACCATTACTTTCAAGAGGATTTATATTTTTATGGCTGCTTCCATCAAAACTTGAAATTCCTTTGTTTTGTGGAAGTAAGAAGAAACTAGACTACATTCGACACCATGCTTGAAAACCACGCGGTGATGCGAGATACCACCCTAGTATCCACAGAATGAAAGAACAAAGAAAAAATAACTGGATTAAAATTTGTATGGATGATGTTATAGGCAGAAATATTATTGTACCCTTAGTGTTTCAAACTCATGTCATAACAATGTTATTGAGCCAAACCCTTTGAAAAAGTTTGAATTATTGTCATCCAAGAAGCAACGAGAAAAATGTTGCTGTGAACACTAAAAAAGATGCGCTGTTAATGATAGTTGCACACAGTTTAGAGTATAGCTTTAGAAGGATTTTAACTGATGAAACAACTCTCTGAGTTCATCTTTGAGAAAAAATCTCATTTTATGAATCGACGAGCTTTTAGGGAAATCACTCATTCATAATAAACTTTGCTCATAAGCGACTCCAATAACCGTCAGCTTTCGTGGCTTGCAAAAAACAATCAGAAGTAGATATAAAGGACCTCTAACTTCAACCCTAACATCGCTGGCAAGTCTTATCTATCAACCCCTTTCTTACTAATCAAGCACCAAAGCACATATCCTAACGTATCATGGAATACCTCAAAGTCACTAACACGCCCAATCCACCCTTATCCCTTTCCTTTCACGATTTCCACCCGCTATCCCTATTCATAATTATTAACCCGAAAATCTCAGAGCGTACACGATGCCGCCATATACTTAGACCGGCACACGCTGGCTCCGAATAAAAAAAAAAAAAAAATCAACAAACCCCAAAAAAGAGAAACGAGCCCATCCCTCGTACTTGCATGCGGGCGCACCTGATCCTCGAGAAAGACCTGGAAAGAAAACAACAAAAGTGCGGTGTACACACGAGAAGCCGAAAGCTCCCCCCCTCGCATATATCCATACGCGTGGGAATCAAAGCACACGAAGCATCGAGCCAACAGCCCTCTCTCTCTCTCTCTCAAAGTATGAATATTCGCGTACACGACAGCAAAGGGTCATCGAAGGGTGGGAGGAGGGAAGAGATGATCTACTTTGCCAGGGTTCCGCGAGTCGAAATCGCGGTGCCGGCCGAAACGAGCGTACCTTGCGCCTATATCCACGCGCAGGTACTTAATGCTTACAAGCGCGCAAGGGCGCACCGTACACATAAGCCGGAGCATCGTCGCGGAAAAGACGGTCAGTTATGTACACATACTCTTGCGAGGAACTCTGCCTTGCGAGCTGAAAGATGCAGAAGAGGAGCGAGCACAAGGTGAAGGGGGTGGGGGTCTATAGGTGTTCATCCTGGACGATAAAGGTGTACGTATGAGCGTGGATATGCGTGTGTAAAATGGCCCCGGGCCCCGGGGATCCGAGCCGCAGATATGGTGGACAGAGAAAGGGAGAACCGCACCTTCACCGGGGTCCTCTTCCTCCTCGTTCCATGTATTGTATGGTGCACACAAATTCCTCTCGCTCGCCCCCACCCACACGCACGCTCTCGATATGCGCCTCGCCCGCACTGCGTGCGTCGTATTTGAAGGGACTTTATTGCGATTAATACAATGCAAATTATAAATATCTGGAATCATGCTAGTAAATATAGCTTTTTTTTCAATAGTGTGAATGGAGGTATATACAGCCGCGATAAAGCTCTTGGCTGACTGACTTGTCTATTATTTCCTTATCAGCTATACCTATTTTCATTCCACTTACGTACCTGCCATGAAGAGCAATGTCAAGTGATAATCCGACTATCGTTATCCGCTCACAAAAGTTGTCGTAGTGTATTGTGTACGTAAGTATAGGATTGGCCAACAAACCGCCACTTGTCCGGCTTCTCTATTTTTCCAAAATGCACAAATATGGGATCTTGTCATTGGTATCTTGGTAGATAATGATGATGACAATTTTCTGTTGTGCCCGTCTTCAGGATTTTTTATTACCTCATTGACAATAATAAGTATTTTGTGAACTAGGAAATGTTAGAATTCAAGTTTCTAAAGAAATTAACAGTAGGGGTGATGCTGTAAGTAATCGGCTATAATGATTTTTTAACCCTAATAGCCTTAAAGGTAGAAACAGGAGGTTAACCGTAAGTAACCACCCTTAGCAGCTTTAAAAGTAGAACCAAGTTCCTTAACATGCGACAGCTTGTGCGGAATAACCAAGTTTTTTGAATTTTAGCAACTTAGAGGATATTACTTTATTCCTCGTGTTCCTCAACCTCCAGCGATTTCAATAATGAACCAAATGATCCGACCTTATCAGTCTATAATATAATCGAGTTACTTGATAGTCTTAGGAGTGGAATCGGTTATCTCAATCTTCCGCGGTATTTAAGCCAATTTTATTGAGTTTTAGCCATTTATAAGGGTAGTATTTAGATTCTCAGAGCCTAGTAGTTTTATTGACAAAACCAAGTGGTTCTACCTTTAGCAGTTTTAGGATTAGAACCAATTTTCTCAATCCTTAGCAGCCATTATAGAGGTATAACTAAGATCCTTTAATCTAGGTAGTCTAAATGGTGAAGCGAAAAAGCTCAACCCTTAACAGCTTGAGAGGTAGAACCGGTTTTGTCAATCTTAAGGGGTCTTGACGATAGAACTGAGTTTAGTGAACCTTAGCAGCCTTTGGAGTTAAACCTGGGTACTCGATCCTTGGTAGACTTCGATAAAAACTAAGTTCTTTAATTATCAGTTGCTTAGAGATCGAATCAAATGTCTTGACCTTCAACAACCTAAGGAATAAAACCGATTTATACAAAGGTTGTGTCTCGTATTGCTACCAAAAGGTTCCCATATGAGTTCAAATCCAGAATTAGAAAAAGAGGATACAATCCATTAAAGAATCACCATTATTTATCAATAAGACAAGAAAAAAGGAAATATGTTTATAGTCGGACAAGTAGGTCATTGATGCGGGAACAAAGAGGTCAAGTCAAGTGAAAGAAGGATCGAGAGCTGACAACGATAAGCCGATAAAAACCTTGAGACAAAAAAAAGGTGAAAAATGCGAGTGGTTGACTGCTGTATATACATATAGAGAGAGAGAGGGAGGGAGGGGATGCCGCGTGTCGCCGCATTTTTCTCGATCTAATTAAATGAGTTTATCGATGCGCGAAAGTCGCATAACTTTCGGCCGAGGAAGCACAGAGCGAGGGAGGGAGCAAGAGGGAAGGTAGAGAACGGCAACGACTTATGCACAGATAGATGCGTCTGGAGAACGCGGCGCGCCATAATACACGGCACCGCTCTGCCGATTAAGAAGCGAAAAAGCCGCTCCCCGATAAGATCGACCTGCAGCACTAGCAGAGAAATTTGAGCTCCGTGTACGTATATGGGTCATTTCACAAAAACCACGATGTTTCATGAAGCCTATGTTTATAAACAACGCATTTTATTATTTTTAGTCAAAACTTTTTTTAAACAGTGTAAACTAATTTTTTCTAGATAGTTCTTTCAAAATCAAGTCGAAAAAATATTTGCCGTGGCCGTAGGATGGAAGAAACAGGCCAAAATGTCATTAACGTAACGCAAAGCCTTTAAAAATTTCATTGTCGGCGTCTTATACTGCCTATATGTTGACTTTTGTAATTTTTTCAAGATGTATTTTCCAAAAATTGAAACCGTCTAGCACCCTTTTTAGTAAAAAAATAATTCTTGATTGTGTACATGACAGGTCTATTTTTTTTTTATTTTTTTTTAAATCCTATTTAAATTGACAGGTGTTGTCTAAAAATGATAGTAGAGCCGGGCGCTTAAAAGTTTACGGCTAGTTTTAACCTCGCATAACATGGAAAAAATATAAAAATCTTTCAAAATCCTATACTATACGCAATAAAATATCTCGTTTTTCGTGAAATGACCCGTATATACATATACATATATTGTATACACAACGCAAGTGTATACATGTACGACTCTTCGACTCCCTCGCCTTCTCTACCTTCCCTTCTTTCCTTCCCAAATCCTCTTCTTAAGACTTTAAGGTCAGCAATCACCGTACACGTATATACGCACGCTACAGTTGTGCTCGAGACCCCCGAACCCTGTCACAAATTTAAGTAGATGATACCGATCTGCAAAAAGCACCAGCAAACGTGCGAAAAATCTATGCGCCGTCCACTTTTGCGAATACGCAGGTTCATAAATATAATGTGTATTCGGAAGACAATAGGCGCACGAGAGAGCGATTACCGGGGCTATGCAGAGCGAGAGCAAATAAAGGAGAGCGCGCGCGTTCATGAATGAGTGTAGGTACCTATCCACCGTACAAGCGGATGAATGGATACCTATACCGAAAGGTCTTACTTTCCTCTCACTCTCGCCCGCTCGTTTCCCTCGGCCGCGCGCGGGTGTGAATGAGAGTATCCTCGCCCCCCCCCCCCCTTCTCTTCCCGCTCGTTCGCTCGCTCTCTTTTTCTCCCGTGAGTTATGGTGTCAGGACGGACTCTCCCCTCCGTGTGGTACTACTATACTTATAGAACGAAAGCACCGCAAAGCTCTTTCGCGCGCGGAGCGTATATTTATGGCGCGGCTCGTATCGCCGATGTATATACTTGTATACACAGGTCGTGAAAAATGTGCATGCGTATGGACACCGGCTGGAACTTTATACACGATGCGCGATGTATAAACTCTGCCAATTAAGAAGGGTACGTTGCGCAACCAGACAATGAGAAGTATAGGATATTACGCCACAAGGGAGGAAAGTACGACTTGTCCACACGGGTGTTATTTGACACCAGTAAAAGAAGTCTCGTCTATAGAGTAGTACAAACATTGCGGCATATATGTCTGTGATTTTAGGGTTGAAAGTGCGTCGCTACCCTTTGAGTAAAATTCACATTTCCTGGTAACTCTGATAAAGAATTTTGGTATTATCAGTGTGAAGAATGCCTCCCGAGCCTAAGGCGTAAGTAACAAACACGTATAGATGATAGACAGATACTTTTCTAATGAGCAGGAAACATGTGACGTGAACAATATGACACTTTCACCCCTGAATGCAAAGAAAAAATTAGTGACGTGGGATTCAAGCAATGTCCTCCAACGACATTTTTTCTTGCATTCATAGGGCCCAAAGAGCCACATTTTCTCGTAGGTAAAAAGTTGCTTCCTCTAAAAAGCGATTTTCACCTAACTGATTAAGTTGCACTTTCAAACAAGTTATATATTATTCAAGAAATTTTTTCGACCAATACACGATTTCTTGTAAGTACTTAATCAAAATTGTATAAAATAAAATACAATAAATCTTTGTCCCAAAAAAGGTTTGGACGAATCTCACTCATTACACTGATGAAGCACAAAATACCGATATTTTTACCAGATTTTCGATTTGCTGTTTACTTCAAAATAATCCCCTATAAACCCTTACTCTGTCTCAACTTTACCATACGTGATGGTACACGCATTCAAAACTTTGATTCTGGGTCATTTTTTTCACAAAAATTGAATCGCTCTTATCTAATTGAATTTTTCTAAAATCATCACTTTGAAAAAACCACAAAAACTTGGTTATTATGTTGCATAGAACATCACTACGACGAATAAGAGTGGTTGTGAAAAAAAAAGTATACAATAGAAAGCAAATTCCCACGATCGTCAAATATTCGGTAAAAATGCTCAATGACTGTTATACACGGGCAGGGAAAAAAGGATTTCGCAGCTGACTGGAGGGCAAACGAGCGACTTTTGAATGACTAATAAATATGTATTGTTAAATCAAGCTCGGGAGATTCATAAATTCAGCCAATCACAGGTAGAAACTCCGCTAGACGCGTATATTTATATGCATATACAAGCTGAGGACACGTCGTCGTCGTCGTCGTCGTCGTCGTCGTACACCGCGTAGGTGGAACAATACGTACGGCAGCACGCGGGTTGGCGAGCCGCGCGTAGCCGTATACAGCTCCGAGATTTATTTGTTGTTAACATGTGTTCGTCGCCCATTAGTATGAATATTTTTGAGTTTCACGGAATGTTGACAATTAGCATGAAAGAGACGGTCGGGCATCTATCTTCTCTTTCCCAATGTATGAATATACATACATCCGCACTGTGGGAAATGTCAAAAAATATGTTCACAACAGTATATATTACGCGAGTAAAATTTAAACTTTAGCAACAGTAGTATGTAGTATAGTAGGCAGCATGAAAATCACAAGCTTGTACGATAAAACAGGCATTGTAACGTTGCAATACAATTTGAATGTTGTAAAACTTCAATAAGTCGGAATTGTATTAAATAACGTTATACGCGACATTTGATATGCGCATACCTGAACATTTTTTGCGTCGAACGATTGGAAATGTAAACATTCATTTATTCATAAATTTATTACTTTATTGAGGAAAATCAATATAATATTATACCCGACCAATTCATTAAACATTAAAATCAATCACGCGTTGCGCGGGACAGTGTAAATTTCGCATGTTTATTTATTTTAAAGTTATTGCCGGAAGAAATGGGTAATTTTACAAAAACTGCGTTATTTGATGTTGCGCCTATTTAAAAGAACGAATATTTCTGAATGTTATAAATTTTTTTGTTCCTGATACGTGTTGTGAGATAAAACAAAAATGTACAGCATGAGCGGTCGATACTGCGACTTATATTATAATACTGTCTATTTTCAAAATTCTGCTCATATTACATGTGTAGATATGATGTACTAAAATGAGCTGTGTGGTAAGTATACATCACTGACACCGACGTCGAAAGTAGATCAAAGGCGACTTATTTCCTGTATTATGGCACTTTTCCACGAATTATATAGTGCTTAACGGTGGCACGCTGAACTTTATCAGATGGTTTCCGGATTTACTCTCGAGATTTTTCGAGCCTTCGTATCTTTGTCATGATCACCATGCATCTCCCTCGCTTATCTTCTATGTGTATACCTACGTAAGGTTGCGAGAATTCCTCGTTAAAAAAAGTTTTTTCTTTTCATGTTTTAGCTAAAGATCTTTTGGACGATATGATAATCATTAGTCGGCGAAGGCACAGAATTTTCCTTGAACCGTCAGGACTCGTCAATGGCAAACAAGAAGTGAATTTTCGCCTATTTTTCTTGCTATTACCGCTCTTATCCAAAATTGCCCCACAAATAAATAAGCGCATCTATCTGTATTTTTTACGGTCGACGCAATAGCCAAAAATGTGAAGAATAAAATGTAATTTTTATGCTATTTTAATGCATTTAATCGACACGTAATGACGCCCTTGAAACTAAAAACAATTGTAGCTACCTTATACTACTCATAAAATATTCTGAAAATTACATTTTGGTAAAATTGTGAATAAACCAGAAAAAAATTCTCAATTTTTCGAACAGATTTTTTAATAATGAACAATATATATTCATACATATATACACGCGTCAGTACATATATTGTATTTCATTAAAAATCGCACAAAGTTCACTCATCCCCCACTGTACGGTCTATTCTGTTGTTGTGACATCACACCGAGCAACCTATTCTAAATTATTGTAAATTGAGGTCTCTTCGAACTGCGCGTACGAGACTCGCGCGCGACGCGCGTTATACGGTATACGTATGCTCTTGAAGAAAAAAAAAAAAGAATAGACCCGTCATATTGCACTAATAATCGGCCTAATGATCGCACGCGCGTCGAGAAGTCCGTATAGCGGCCAAGGGTATACACGCGTTGCCCGTACGATCGTCAGAGGCGGCTAATTACTGGAATTACGCGGCGGCGCGTTTCGTGCCCATGGATTATACCTCTATAATCTCTAATATACATTCGGATGGCAAAGACGCCGTCTAATACACACGCGGACAGAATGTATACACGCTCGGCGCGGCGTTCCTTTTTTTTCCCCACGACACAAAGCACGTAACAGCTGTACGTATACCAACGCTTGGTTATCCGTACGACGCGCGGAGGCTCCACGCAATATCCGCGCGATTTACCGGGAAAGAGGAGAGAGAGGCGCGCTCGCGCGAGCGGAGCACGCCCATGTTTGCCTTGGCTTTTGAGTTACGCCGAAATTTCCAGCGCGCGTCCGCGAGTGTGTATACCAGGGAAAATAGCCGACGCGCCGGAAGACGAGGAGGAGCAGGAGTATTGTTGGGGGTGGGGGCGGGGGAAGGCAGAACCTGCATGAACGAGGGACTTATCGTCGACGCAGAGGGGGGCGGTGCGTGTGCGGATTGCTGCGTCGATTTCTTCCTCCTCTGCGCCGTGGCGCTTTTATCGCCGCGTCAGCGGTAAGCAGGGATGGAAGCAGTGTCCCGGTTTTTTTCCCTCGCCTCCCTCGTTCACGCCGCGCCAACTCGCGCGTTTTGAATCGTAAAATTTCAACGAGCCTATATTACGAGCTGCGCGTATTATAAGGCTGTACTTACGCGTTATTTGCGCACTTGCGCCTAAGAGTCACGGCTCGGGGGCGGGCATCGCTTCGCGGTGCTTTGGGGATACGTCCGCTGATGGCGGGGAACGCCTGCGACGGTGATCGCTTTTTGATGAATTTCGTGGGCGCTCTACGGGCATTTGTGTGTGCATCGCTTGTTTTGTTTGTTTGAATTATAGGAGCGATGGGGAGAGCTCTTTGGTTTTTAATATTCTGGATCGTCGGTTAATGTTCGGAAATGAGTGGCGAATTCATCGCCATCGTACAGAGTAGAATCGTCAGGAGCGATTAATTTCGATCTAAATAAAAATTAATTGAAAATTAGTTGGATTGACGGATGAGATTTGTTTTTTTATAGCTACACAGATATTTATTGTCTATTCGTTGGTCAAATCGTCGTCTGACCGAAAGAACGCGTGTAAAATTCAAAAACGCATTATTTCATTTTTGTAAACCAAAATAAATAAATTTATACCCGTATGGAATTTTTCAGACTCCGCATGATTCTGAATTTAAAGCTCATACTGAGTACCTGATTTCCTGAGTTTTTGATATTTAATTAGCTAGCTATAGCCCTTTCTGTAGAAAGACATACGGAGGAACGGAATCAATTACTTTAAAATTTTTCTTTGAAATTTCGAAGTGGACAACAAAAATGGACCATTCATTTTTCAAGGTTGAAATGTTTTTTTCCTACCTTGGGCACTTTTGCAACCCTGGTAGACCCTCGGTAGGAAAAACAGCGTTCGCCACTCATGTGCATCCGACCAGGGGGGTCCCAACGGTGCACATTTGTGATGAACATTTTAGATGCACATTTGTGACGAAAACTACTATTTTTTTTCTCCTCATTTATCTACCGGATATCACGAACAAAACAAGACCGACTAATAAGAAATCCTTTCAACTTAATTGTCACCCATGAAACTAATAATTCATCGTAAAATAGCTCACGAGTAAGAGAAAAACCTTTTCAAAAGCTCATCTCCATCGAACAATGCGTAAAAGGAAAAATGTACGAGCGAGAAAAGTATTAGCTCTCGATTGCCACTCAGTACCGAGCAACGCGTCTGCGTCAACTGTATGCAATAACACTTGCAAATATACTCGATAATTATCATTTTTCATTATAAAACGTTGCCACACGATAATGAATACAAAAAACACGAATACTTCGCAGTTCGCGCGCCAAAGTTCTGACCTCGTCGTCTGAAGAAAGTATAGGTACAGACGTTTCAAAAATAAGAATCGACAAACCTACGAGGCACCCCAACTTTCGAGACGGGGTTAGCGCTGTTGTCGGTATTTCTCCCCCGGCGATCAAGCGCAAACATCCACCGATATACAGATCGATCAGTCGCAAAGGCCGACCGCGAGTTTCGCGCTTTCCCATCAAGTGATGGGCTCTTTACGACGAGTCAACCCGCGACGGGGGCCCCCGTTAATCGGGATACTACCAACCGCCCCTCGTCGGGCATTCATCATCGCGCCTGTATATAGTGCGGCCGATCATCCCCGCGACGCGGAGGTCCGGCGTTCGTTTTTCCCGTGCGTCGCGGGGAAGTTGGAGCGGGAATTCGAGCCTTCGTACACACATGCCTGATGCCTGTACTTACCAGTCATTAGGCGCGATGTTTTGCACGCTCTCCCGGGTCGATCTTTTTCTTCCCTCGTCGTGTTCGTGTGCGCGCCCAAGGGAGAATAAATAGGAGCCCAAGGTGTGGGCCCAAAGAGCGAAAACACGCGCCACACGGGCCTATATACTCTTGAATGCACGGGGCCCTCCTCTCTCTCTCTCTCTCTCTCTGCTGTCTTTTTACAACACCAAGGGCAGCAGCTGCGGAGAAAAGGGGAAGGAGAGCGGCAGCTCCTTGAAACGTGAACATGAATCACCGATCGCCTCCTGAGGAAAGAGAGAATAAAGAGGGGCGCTGATGCTGGGGGAGCCTGCTGTCTGTATCATGGGTGTGTGGGGTTGGGTGTGTATATACATGACACGAGGAAGAAATGACAATTGTCTGGCCAACTTCATGAATTTCGAGTCTTGATGCGCGATCGAGATTTTTTGCTTATAGAATTTGGTTTTCGGCACTACTTGGGCATCGATCCCTTTCCTTTACCCGTTTTTTCTCATCACTTTCACAGTTTGGTTGTAGTCCGTACTTGTGCGTACGGCTGATGATCTCGTGTCATTTATGGAGAACGGTAACTGAGTTTTGGATTTCTTCAGCAAATGGGGTTTGGGAAAGCTCTGTTATCGTGTTTCGGTGTAAGTGCAGTTCGGATATAAAATTAATCACATCTTGCAAATCTGTTTGTTAACTTATGTATTAGACGTGATTCCACTGGTAAGTAGGTATACTCTTAGCGATCGGTACAGAAAGAATTCTAAACATTTACATCCCTGCTAAATGACTAATGGTAAGTATGTGATATCCCAAGGATACTAAATCATGAGTGAAAAGTTCAAAATCTGTATAACGATTTTTAAATAACACTTTCCTATATGTATTCAAAATGTATTATACATACTAATGTTACTGTGCATACATAATAATGGTATTGACAGCAAAATAATACTAATGCGATGAAAAATGTAAAGTAAAGGAGACGAGGAAAATACGCATGATATTATTAGTACAGAATCACGAAAAAAAAATTAATCATAAAAAAACCTCGTATAGACATGTAACTCGTTGGATGTAATAAACAAAATGTATTGATGTACTAAAAATGTATTATAACCATCGAATAATTACTTAATAAACTACGGAATATAGTTGACTATGTAGCCAAAGCCTATCAAACGGCTCGTCGTCAAATTTGGAGATCTATTCTTGAACATTGCACTTTCACTCTTTAATTGCGAAATATGATATTGTAGAGATGTTTCTGTCAAACATCTCATTCAAAGATCGTTTATTTTTTTACGGTTTTGATATTTCAAAGTGCCAACATTGATCTAAAATCACAAGCATTCGATAGTATTCGAATTAATAATATCTATCAGTCAATACATGAAAATTATTAAATTTCTTAATTTTTCTTTAGAGGGTGAAACACATTATTTCATTTAGAGAATCAAAACAAAAAAAGTGATTCTGTAAATTTAGATTTCTTTCAATCTTACTTTTGAATCGTTGTGCCGATTTAACTTTTATTCATATTTCACAAAAGATTTGTTTCATTACAACAGACTATTACTTTTATACATCACTTGAATACAGTGTAAGAGGCGTCCTCTGTGATGAATATTACATACTACGGTGATTTTAACTTTAATTAAATATCTAAATGAAAATATCTACTTTATCGATGTGTGCTAACTTAAATGTATATATATATAATACATTATTCAAAATACTTATCCACGGACAATATTGTTGATCGCGATGATTATTATCACCATCAATTACGACAATAATAAAAAACGCTCGAAGTAGGAAATATTAGTTTTCGTCACAAATGTGCATCTCTCCAGGGCGGTCCCTGGGCCCGAGGGCGCTTGCGACCCCTCTGGTCTACTAATCTCTGCTCTGGTCGGATGCACATGAGTGGCGAACGCTGTTTTTCCTACCGAGGGTGTACCAGGGTTGCAAAAGTGCCCGAGATAGGAAAAATAATATACGCAACGCAAGCGGAAGCCTTTGCACCCGCGGGCACAAAGTGCCACTTTCCGTTCTATAGTGGCGTAATGTATGTACTAATTTGTGCACTGTAATTATTTGTTCACAATGTTATCCAACACCGTCAAAAACAGAAATCGCTTTTTAATTTACCTGAAAATCCATAGCATCAAACATTTTCGTTTGGCATTTTCGGACAAAGTAACAAGTTTCAAAATAAGAACCTGATGTGGATGTTTGAAAACAGTTACTTTTTCATACCGAATATTACGTAGCACATTGTATGTTACTTGTAGAGCGTAATCTTTTTCAGAAACTTGGTTAACTACTTTTCTATTTGTAAGAATACGTTTAGTTTAGTCAAGAAGGTTTAAATAAAGGGCTTTGTCTCATAATACATTCTTTACAAGTTTAAAATAGTACATTACGCCACTAGAGCGGAAAGTGGCACTTTGTGCCCGCGGGTGCACTTTGTGCCCGCCGAGACTTTCTACCCTAGGGCCGAAAGT
>JAPYYV010006446.1:0-14300 GCA_030522625.1 Copidosoma aretas | reverse complement strand
AATTGTCTAGCAGCGTTTTCTGCACACAGATGAATAGAGTGACTTGGGCATTTTACAATAATAATATTCGCGTTATTTTGCAAAAAACGTTGTGCTACGAAATTATGCGCTCCCATCATTGTGCTACATCCATCCGATCCAAAAGCGGCAATATTATCTAATGGTACATTTTTATCCATAAAAGACCGCGTTATTAAATCGTACAGCCGCTCGGCGTCCGCTTCGTGGTTATCATTGAATTCTTCAAGAGTGCGAACGATTTCCCAAAGAGCAGTTACAATCTTGTTTTGTTCAAAATTAACATATTGCACTAATATGCATGCTAAGTGTGCTTGTCAAATGTCTGTCGTCTCATCAAAGTGTACGCTGAACTTGCTGATTTGCAATTTATTGATCAAATTGTTTTGATACGCGCTTGCTACACTATTTTTTAATACCACTGGGACAGTCATACGGTTCATTCGCAATCTTTGCCAAATTTCCCTACAATCAGGATCATCACTTATTTCTTCTAGAACCGGAATTAAATGATTAGCAAGTAAGAAAGCCAGATTATGTTCGGCAAACACAGCACATAATTTTATTAATGCTTTTTTAACTTTTCTATTCAATATTTCCTCGCGATCGTTTGGCTCACCATTAGCTCTCCGATGTACTTGGCTGGCTCCGTGATCTCGAATTCCCTGCAAATGCGCTGCAAATTCGCTATTACAAATTCTGCATCGAGCACGTAAATTATTACCGGGCACTGGCTGAAGCCAGTCCTGGAACTCAGGCAAATTTTCTCACTCTTCTCGATACCTCTGCTGGCGCAAATGCGCCCCTGCATGAGGAACGCAATGATCTTGATTTTCCACACCTATATCATTCGAAAGAACACGTCCATAGAGTCTTTTTTTAAGAGAACGAATCGACAATCAGTGAGAGCGTTTGAATTTGCAAATATATTGCGCAAATAAATGTCAATATTGGCGAAAACAGCACTTATGGATTATCAATGAATACAAATACATTCCCGTCGTTTACACCACAAGAAAAAAGTGTAAATGACCTGTAGATTTATGCAGAATGGCCCGTGGGACATGAAAAATTTCGCATGCAGAGAAAACTCCAGCAAAGAGAACGAGGCTGTACGAAAAGCAATTTTTTTAAATTTCATTTCCATTCTCTCATTTACAACTTTTTTTTCTCGATTGCTTGTTCTACAATATTCACTTGAAAAGAAGACAAAAGCGCTTAAACAGAGTTTTAATATGAGATATAGTTGAGCTGAAACCGTAGATGTCAACGACAGTTACAAGCGATTCAATTGAAAACTCGAAAATCTGTAAAAGAAATAGTTATATTCAGATGAGCTATATGATAGTTAATTTAGAGACAAGGACGTAAAAGTCACGGCTTTACCGCCGGGAGAACACGATTGCGATATTTTCATTCAAATCGCTACCGCACCTCGAATTTAATAGAAAAAAAATTGAAATCACTATATATTATGTTGTGAGGGTCGCTCTTTCCAGTGATGATGATACATAGACCCTCCGAGACTGTTATATATAAAAAAATGATAAATAATTTTAATTCCGTCGTCATTTTGTTTAATTAAAAACTAAAAAACGAATTTTGTAATGCTGGTAATCTTTAGTTTAAAACTCGAGGTCACGATTTAGACCGTTTTTTATCAAATAAAAAATTGATAAGAAAGCGAAAACTCACTTAAAAAATAAATTAAAGTCAAACAATCATGTTTTCTTAAGTTATTTATTATTTTTTTATATAGAACAGTCTTGGGGGAACTTTGTATCATCACCACTGGAAAGAGCGACCCTCAAAACAGAAGGTGTGGTGATATCAAATTTTTTCCGTTTAAATTCGAGGTGCGGTAGCGATTTGAATGACGCTTAATTTCTTTTTCCCATAATATCCCTCACTAATTACATAGTTAAAACATATTTATTTTTGTTACATATATACAAACGACAATACATATTGTAATTAGAGAATTTTGAGTTTTCTATTACTCTGAAAACAATTTTTCGCTTTTTTACTGCCATGTTCTCCTTGATGTAGTTCTTTCTAAGTACGAAATTTTGCGTATTCCACGGCCAGGTTCGAACGTACGAAGTCGAAACGAAGAAAATTGATACCTACAGGCCATTAAAACTTGCTTTTGTGGTGTAAACCACGAAAATGTATTTGCATCCATCACACTGTGTGTGTAAGTGTATTTACATAGATTTGTACATATATATTTATAAAATAAAAACGCTTAATCGACTTAATATTTCTTCATTCCTCTAATATATTCAAAATAATGAAGAGTTCGTCTAGAAAGCTCCTTTGCCAATGCTAATAAGTACGCGAAAAACATACAAAAAAAAATACACGGTTTTTAAGAGGGCATTTTCACAGAAGTGAAAAAGTACACGAGCAGTTTGCAAAAAATACATGAAAACTTTCGGCGAGCGATTACAGAAACGATGCATTCAACAGAACGTGCTCGCGTACATGAAAGAATACGCAAATCTGTTCCCTAAACACGCTCAATAATTAGACTACGTTATCGCGATCCATTTACAAATTATAGCTTTCACTTAATTTTCACGATTATCAAATGTTGCTCACCTTTCTCTAGATGCTTTCTCTCTAAATTGCAACTATAGCACTAAGTACATAATTGTAATCAATCACAAAAAGTAACGGCTGCACAAGAGAGGTCAAAACGTATCAATTGATTGCAGTTGCAGTTACTTTGCATATGTTATAAACTTGCACAAACAATAACAAACGAAAACAAAAGAGCTTCGTCCGCTAGACAAATCAGTTTGAAGGGAAATGATAGATATTTTGCATGTAACAGAGTAAGGATTTTAAAGAGAATAAGACAGTATAAAGGTGATCTATAAATTTTTTTATTGTAAAAAATACACTTATTTACATTAATATTAAAAACTTAAAGTTCAGTAAACTTTTAACAACTTTGTATTAATAAGTAATTTTATTTAAAAACATTTATTGTTATGTTATTTTTTTCATTTTTCTATGTGTACTATACATACGGTGCATTTCCCTGACTTTATATATGTTATTCAAAAAGCTCTTAAAATTTAAATTTCCGCGCCGTAGCTTCTACAAAAACTCATAAGGTGTCACTACATCCGTGTAGTCACATATATCGAGCGTAGTGGATTTGTCAGAACAACCCTGGTCACGACATCGCGTATATTTGTTTTCCTTATCATTGTGTTCTGCGTAGTTATAAAATTCTCATTGTTTCCATCATAAATTTTTTAAATTTGTTATTGATCATAGCTGTTATACTATCAAAATTAATTTTTAAGGAGTTTTCGTGATTGTTAGAGCAGCTGAGAGGTGGTCAAGCGTGAGCGAAAGTAATAACTTGATGTATTGCCATAACGTAGATGTATTCAATAAATAAAAGATGCTACAAGGCTCGTTGATCTTGAAGTAAGATAAAGTGATCTGTACAAGTGCTCGCTAAGAAGTGTGGTAGGCCGCGCTGTGCTGGTAGTAGCTATATTTGATATCTTCTGATTATAATTTACTCCTCTTACTCGTTTTCGTCAGTGACTTCCATGTCTTCACTTGTTTCTGGGTTTGACATATCTAAAAGAAATTTACAGTCACTTATTTATGTTTAATATCTTATCCCTGAATTGATTGTGGCTGTCGAGTGGTAGTGGCTTCGTCATAATATCAGCCTTATTCTTTGAGGTAGGTATTCATTTCACGTTTACATTATCTTGTTGTATACAGTGTTCGATATAGTCTACATATATTATAGTCATGTGACTTTTAGTGCCGGTCTTTTCTCTTTTGTTTAACTGTTTTAAAATATAAGGGACATCATCATAATTTTTCAGCTTATGATTCCCATCCATGTGAGTCCACTTTTCAGCTGACAGACTGTCACATCATATAGTAACTGGATACAAAGATTTTCCGAGCATATCTCTGATGGCTTTGTCCAAAGAAATTTGTTCTTGGTAAGCTTCACTCATGGCTAAATACTCCGCCTGGCATGAAGAAAGAGTAACATACGATTGCTTGTAACTTCTCCACATGATTGTGTCCGCAAACAGCTTTACTATGAGTCCACTAGCAGTGCTTGAATCTTCTAAATCTCTGAAGCTTGTGTTAGTAATTGCACACAGATTTATACTTTGCCTCTGCGTCTAAAGATTAGACTTAAGTATTTTGTTCCTTTAAGGTATCATAAAATGCTTTTAACATCTTCCCAGCCTTCTTTTAAAGGATTAAGTTGTTTTCTACACAGGTAGTTAACGGCAAACAATATGTTAGGTTTCGTTGTTCCTACCAAATAATGAAGGTTCCCGATGGCTTCTTTGTATGATGCTTTTGCCTGCTGTGCTACTACTGCTATTTCACTTTCAGATCTCTTTACTTCTCTGTTCTTTACATGTCTAGTGACCATAGGAGTCTTTTTGGACTCATATTGAAACGAGCCAATATCTTTTCTACGTACTTACTCTGATTTAACAACATAATTTTTTGATCTCTTACTCTGATAATGTTCGTGCCTAAGTATTGTGTTGGTTCGCCAAGATCTTTCATCCGAAAAATTATACTTGAATTCCACTTTATTTCAGCCAATTTCTCTGAGTTGTTACTGGCAAGTAAAATGCCATCTATATATAAGACCAGAATAACCATCTGATTATTTTACGCCATGTTAATAAACAAGGTTCATTTATATCCTTTTAAAAGCCTCGTTTTTGAGCTTCCTCTAAGAAGCGTTTATTCCAGCATTCAGGACTAATTCTGAGTCCATAAACAGATTTCTTTAGTTTACAGACTTTTCTAATGTTCCATTAATAAAAGCAGATTTAACATCCATCCAACAAACTTCTGAATTATATTCATTTAGTGTTCCTAGGACTACTCTGATTACTGAAAGTCTGGATACCAGAGCATATGTTTCTTTGAATTCACATTAATTTCTATCTTTAAAACCTCTGATATCTTGTCTAACTTTGTGTGTAATTTTTGCGTCTGAATTCATTTTTCTTTTAAATACCCACTTAGAATCAATGCTATCGACCTTTTCTTGTTTTTTTGTTTATAGAGGGTCTATTAACAATTTCCCATACTTGATTGATCTTCATCGAATGACGTTCTTCTCTGATTGCTTCTAGCCAATGAACTTTGTGTTCTGACTCAATTGCTATCGAGAAACGAATAGGATCTCTGTTGACTCTAGCATGAAAGGCACATACTTGTTTATCTTCTGGAGTATTTCGTTTATCTGCGTTTGTAGAATTGCTGGTATCTTTTAAAGGTCCATCCACTACAGCCTTTCACTAATGTGACCAAGTTGGTCTGTTTGTTTTAGCTTTTCTATCTGGTAACTTTTTGAACCTAAGGTACTCTTTTATGCTTCGTCTGCCTGGTACTTCTTTTCTTTGGTCTGCCTCTTTTGACTTTAACTGTGTCTTCTAAACTTGTAGACTTAGTTGGTTCATCTTAATTTGTTCCTAAATTCATTATTTATTTCTGACTGGTTTTTCCAATAGTCTTCTGCCTCTGAATTTCCTAGAATGATTTTATTCAATTTAAGGTCTTTGTATGTCATATTTTCATTGAATTTAACATTTCTTGATATCACAAATCTTTTTGGTTCTCGATGCCAGAGTAAATACCCTGTGTTATAAAACCTCACCGGAATAGTGCTAATTGCTCTCTATGAGAATTTTGTTTCTGAAATGGGTATTTTTGCAAATGAAGTACAGGCAAAACGTCTGACTTTATCTACGTGTAATTTTTGATTTTCTGTCAATACACTTGGTGGTGTCTCTAGATTGATACTAGAATAAGAGGTGCGGTTGTAGTTGTGTATTGTAACTTCTGACGCTAACGACCACATACTTTTTCGTAGTTCTGAATCAATCATTAAGGCTCTGATTTTCCATTGACAAGTTTTGTTGAAACGTTCTGATGTTCCATTCAATGCAGAAGTATAAGGTGGTATCAATTTACCTACTATCATTCTCTTTTCATAACTTCTGAAAATATTCCTCCTGTGAATCCCGTTCCATTTTCAGTTCTCAAAAAACTCACTTTTGCATTATCCCAAATTACACTTCTGGTATGTTTTAAAAATTCTCCTAGACAGTCCCCTGCCTGGCTTTTATTTTTAATAATGTATGCTTTAGCATGTCTTGAGTAGTCGTCAATAAATACTACTATAAATCTGTCTTCTCCAGGATAAGAATCTGACTCTGTAGGTCCCATTGTCTCCACACGTGTTCTTTCTAAAGGTTTAGTGGCTCTGACTCTGATCTCTGAGCAAGGTGGTTTTTTCCTTTTAACTTTTGATATTATAGATACGGATTTTTGTAAATGTCTTAAGTATTTTAGTGATGACTGATCTAATTTAACATGCCACATCAGGCCTTAACTTATGCTTCTAGTATTTTTTTTACTTGCTCCTCTTATATCGTCAATTAATTTCTGAATTTCTTCTGAATTATTTACTTCTAAATTTACTAGATTTTTTGCGCTAGTTTTTACGCTTTACTTTATATTGTCCTCGCAGGTTGGTGTTAGATTACCGTGTTCGTTGCTTTTTTCTCTCTCTCAATCTCTGACTGATCATCCTCTGGACATTGTTTGTTTATAAAGTCTTGTATGTCTATCTGAGATCGTTGCATGAGCTCTTCTATATTAACAATATGTGCTGTGATTGAACATATATCACTACTCTGGTGCTGAAAATTTGCATCGTTATTTTCTACTTCTAAATTTATTATACAATTTGGTTTTTCATAATCGCCAGAAAAATAGTCATTGTCTGTATCTTCATCGAAGATTCTGAATTTTTGATCGTCTAAATAAGCCAATATCCACAAATTCTTTCAAAAACAGTAAATTATTTGAAACATCTTTAGCCGCAACTATATTTGTTAGCTTAATGTAATCCTCTGAATTTGTTTATATAATCAGATCACCTTTACCATCCATGGTGAGGTTCGCTGACTTATTTTTGTTTGCGTTTCTGACATTTATTGTTACTTTTTGTACAATTTTTCAAAATCAATGCTTTATCTATAATATGGTGTGAAGCACGTGACTCTACTAAAAACTAAATTCCATCTACTTCATTAATTATATTATGGTTATTACCTGTTAGCATAGCTTCGAACTTGTTGTTTTGTTTTTGTGTTCCATCGGGAGTATCCATTCTGACTTGATTAATTACAATTTTATTATTAATAAACTTTTTATTTTCACCTCTAAAGCTATTAGGATCTGAACCTCCACCACTTTTATCACCTCTGAATTTCGTATTATTATACGTATTGTTTTCATTTTTATGATTAATGATACTCTGATTTTTGATGCACCGGTCTTGTGGGTTGTCTTTGTTAAAACAATCATCTTCTTTGTGGTATTCGAAATCCTGGCAGTAGAAACAAAACCACATCCCATATCGAGCCAATGGGTAGGTTCTTTAAGTGTGACTGAATTCGTTGCATCTGAAGCATTTTGTGTTATTCTCTGATCTTTATTTAACTGCCGTATTTGCTCTGACCGAATTTTGATTGCCTCTCTCAGCCTGTAATTGAATTAAAAATGTTTTCATTTTGTCTAAAGTCATCTCTGAATCAGTTGTTTGACGTCTGACTCTATTTGCAGTGCGTAATGATTAAAATTTTTCTGCAACTGCTTGGTAAATAGCTGATCGTCTTTCTTCGTTTGTAAGTGGTGTCATTTTATGCGTATTTTCATACTCAGATATTATTGCATCGAATAAGTCAATAAAATCGTTTACATTTTCTTTGCTTTTTGATTTCAATCTGTATAATTCAGCTCTGACGGATAAGGCTGTTACATGAGATTCTGAAACTCGAAATTTTAAAATATTTACTAATATAATTTTAGGATTATTTTAGTCTAAAATTTTCTTATGGTTATATTCATCTCAATAATTAATTCTTCATCTCACTCTAAAGTTTACTTTACATTTAAGTCTTCTAAAGTATATATATTGCTTTAATCATCTTTATCAATAATCTCTAAACAATCGTAAGTTTTTAACTTTTATTTTCAATAATCATACCAAATTTCAAATGAACCTTTTTGAGTTAATTTGTAATATATTTTTTATCATGACTGGTTATTCTTATTTAACTCCACTGAGCGTTTTAAATATGTAACAGTCTGATTTAACTCAATAATAATTGAATTATCTTTAAAGTAATGATTATTTTTCCTTTGATTGTTTTCTCTGTTGACAGGTACCGTCGGAGTCAAATTGACAATAGTATTTTCTTTATATACGTCTGAATTGTTTGCATGGTTATTTAAGTATACCTCTGAATTTACTTGTCGGTAGTCTCTGAGTTCTTTGAAAACTTGATCCATCTTCTCCCCCAACGACTCACTGCGGCTGTCATCTTCCCTGCTGCTCTGATGAACTCTGAGGTCATCGATTTTGCTTCATTCATTTTGTCAACCACTATTTTTATTTTGTTTGACAAATCCTGCATCTTGTTGATTGCTTCATCCCATAAGAACAATACATCCCTCCGTTCTTCAAGGACATGTATCTTCAAATTCTGTAGAGTAGCGCTTAAACCTGCTCCCACAAAAAAATGTAAACCATGTTCTGCGTGCACTCGCAAACCCGGCACCAAGACTTCTCTCAAACAGTTAGCTACTCTCAACAACACCGGTAACACGTGTGAGAGTATTACTTACGGTACAGTTCGCAAGTTATACATCTGTTTATGCAAAAACCCCTGGCACTAATTAACAACGTTGTAAATAAAAAACCAACTCTAAATTTTAAATGCACGAGCCACAATAAGATTCGAAACGCGTATGTGGAGAAAGAAAAATACATCCATCTCCTTGTACACGCATATGAGCGACTGATGATATCATCGTATATATAACCAGTGTTCGCTCGCATGAAGCAACACGCTTTTCTTGGAGTCATCTAAACAAAAGATTTTAGAAACTCACGTGTCTCTTTATTTATCTGATTTTTCTTATCGACTTTTGCACTCACGTTCATGTATGCGTCTTTTTTTCTTTTTTTTTTCATAGACATATCTTTTAAGAAATACAAAAGAAAAAAAGACAACAGAAAATACACACGCACCATGTCATTCCACACTTTTTTATACATCACGGTGACACGCGGAAGAAAAAAATTTAATTGGCTCTGATGGATACTCTATTAGAGGACTTATCCCAAGATTTCACGTCCTCTAAACATTTTCTCGTCTTTTTTGTTTCCTAATAAAGACAGCTGAAGGCCTACAACCAGTTAGAGCAGCTGGGAAGTGGTCAAGGGTGAGCGAAAGTAATAACTCGATGTATTGCAATAACGTAGATGTATTTAATAAACAGAAGATATCAGTGCTTAAAGGCTCGTTGAGCTTAAAGTTAGATAAAGTGACCTATACAGGCACTTGCTGATAAGTGAGATAGGCCGCGCCGTGCTGGTAGTAGCTATATGTAATGTAATACATCTTACAGGGAATATACCCGTGTTAAATACAAGAGTCGCCGTAAGTATGTTACTCCGATATCCCAATGCATTATTTCTGACAGTATTCCAATCGAATACCTTTTACCTTGCATGTATCATACGTTTTTCCGATAAAGAACGAACACGATAACCGTAAAATTTTGATCTGCCGGAAAGAAATTTTTCTATAAACGATCCGTCCCCATACTCTTTCAATTCATTTTCTTACACCTTTAATAACGAACCCGTTGGTGGTTGATACTCTCCAGGGCTGGAAGTACTTACAAGCATTACAGTTAGTGTCATAATATAACACTCGATTCCTCAAGTTTTCCAATTATGTATACAATTTCAAGCGGGCTTGTGCTGTTGTATAAGCTGCAATTGTTTCGTTCGTACAAGGAGAAGATAGTGATGCTTCTTCCTTATACCACCATGTAACATACATTCTATTATCATTGGCAGGTAGACAATGCTCAAGGTTAATCTCTTGATCGCAGATAAGCTTGAGTTAGCTAACATAATCGTTAATTAGAGTTGTCCTTGGCAGACTCCCTCTTTGACAAAATTTTTGCATAAAACTGCTTGAACATAATTTTTCTACTGATCGCAAGTTCAGTCGTAATTTCACAGCTTCCTCGTCCTTGTAGTATTTAATATAATTTACTTCATGCGTTCCTGTTTTTACGTAACTTGGCCACCCACTTGCTTTCTGTTTTATTTTTAAAAATGGGTCGACGTACCCTGAAAATAAACCTCCGCTGCGTGGAACAGAATCTTATTGCGCAGTTCCGTACTGCTGTATGACATATATATTAATAATTGTGCATGTTAACTCTAACGATTATTTTATTTCATCCGATACCCATGTCCCTACCAACGAGCGTCTATTTAGATCATCATGAGGACATTCATCCTCGTACACTTCCTCCATACATGTTCTACATGAACAAATAGTAGTCTTCCATGCATTTTAGTTGGAAGTACAGGGTAAAACAAAGCTGTTGGTGGTAGAATCACACACTTTACTAACTCTTTAACGTTAGAGGAAAAACTTTCATCATTTTCTCCCAATAAATAAAAACATTCATCCTCAGTATAAATTTTTCGGATGTCTCATTGGAAATTTCCCGGTCTTACATACATAAGAATACAAAGAACACACATCCAAGTAATTGTTTTTTTAGTGTCTTTAATGTCATAGCGTGTGATATTGTTTCCTGTACGCCCTCCGTTAAAAACATCTCGCGGGTCTAAAATATTACTTTGTGCTAGAGGGTAATCTCTTATAAGTTTTGGAAACTTTACATATTTTGTTAAAATTTTAACGTATGCGTGCTCTCATATTTTAACAATATTACATCCGTATTCTTTCATTTTCAAGCTTCTTGTTAAAGTGTTTCCAAAGCGTTCTGTATAGGTTTGATTATTATTCTTTTTTATTAAATCTGTTATTATAAAAACAATATAAGCAGCCGTGGTAATAACTCCCTTGAAATTGAAAAACGGTACCTTTAATGTTCGTCTCTACTTCTTGAGATTTTAAATAACCAACAACACGAGAACCTTCTATTAAACAATATTTTCGAGTTCTACCTGCATACACAATTTTAACATTTTTTTTTCTTCTCACACAAGTGACCCAACACATTTTTCAGAAAATTGACTTGAGCGCATATAATCTGTTGCCGGAATAATACCAGTTGTGTCCTTTTTTGAATAATTTTTTCTGTCTAGTACAGAACACACACTGGCTATAGTAATTCTTCCAACAAAAGGATCAAGTTCT
This sequence comes from Copidosoma aretas, assembly GCA_030522625.1. Classification (NCBI taxonomy): domain Eukaryota; kingdom Metazoa; phylum Arthropoda; class Insecta; order Hymenoptera; family Encyrtidae; genus Copidosoma; species Copidosoma aretas. Next base: position 2,994 of record JAPYYV010006446.1, on the reverse strand, counting down.
CCGACTTAATATTATATTTTGCAAAGAGCTGAGCATGCTTGACGTGATATGTTTACGTCTTGCGCACAATAATCGATGAATTCTTTATTCAAGTCAAATTAAGCATTTTCTTTTGAAGTAACATATATGTATAATTCTTTAAAATTTGCGCGATTATCAACAGCCGTTGAGTCCGAAGCATGAAACTCTATCGGAAGATATACCCGTGTATGATTTAAATTATCTTTGTTTACGAATAAATGGGAAAAATTACCTTTTTTTATATTTTTTATAAGATATAACGTTTCTGGTAGGTCCGCAAGTCTCATCAGCATATAATTTAAACTATCTACAAACTTGATTTTGTCTAGGAACATGCAAATGATATTCCGACCATTAAAATTCACTGAAGGTGTAGTTTTATTATTGTCTACTATATATTTTAGTATAAATTGGGCGTCAAACGATTATGTATTGTGTGTTAGACATATGAACGATAAAAATGTTTTACTTTCCATTTGTACAGCAAAATCTATAAATATTTTAAACAGTTCTCACAAACGACAATTAGCTGTTTAACACCACAAAACGGAAAATCGCACAAGGTTTATCTTCTACTTCGTCTATACAAATATTACATTTCACCTGAGCTACACAGAAGATCAGAATTGTATACATGTAAAATTTGAATCGTGAGGCATGATCTAACCTTGTTTCGAAATTGTTAAGAAAAGAATTTTATTTTTTTTTATTTTTTGTGCCCACGTGATTTCTAATTGGCTTCAAACTGCGAAAAATACTAAGCTCGTGTACGCTTTTACATTCTTTGCAATATTTTTTGCCGCATTCATGTTTTTCTTTAGCACTGTTTGTAAGTTTATTGTATATTTAATAAATCCCTGCCAGCCCCTCAGTTGGAGTTTCTGAGTGAAAGTCTATACCCACTAAATAATTACCAGAAGTGTAGTCTTATTTAATTATAAATGAAACTTTTTTAAACCCGTTTTTGATGTATTCTACGGGATCAGCATTATCTGCTGGGGAGGAAAATTGAGACCTTATCGCACGACACGTCATTTTAAAAGATTTTACGTATTTTTCCCTATCGCTTTTTATAATAATATAAACTTCACCTATAGTTAAGTCCGATTCTCGAAGGGTCTGCGTCTCTGCGTCATGCCCATGTGATATGTTACCACCATGCTGACGGTCATGCTGTTGTTGCATTTGCAGCTGCTGCTGCCCTACGCTCTCCGCTTGACTCACTACCTCACGCCCTAAAGAAATAAATAAATAAGTAAATAAATTAATTAATTAATGAGCAAGTCAATAAATAAAGAAATAAGTGAATAGATAAAAAAGTTAATAAATAAATAAATGGATAAATAAATGAAAATTAAATAAATAAATTAATATAAAAATATTAAATAATGAAATAGACAAATACATGAGTAATAAAAAAATTAATGGTTAAATAAGTAAATAAATACATAAATAAATACAAAGTAATGTTTAAATACACATTATGTTTATCAGTTACCTGTAGAAATTTTTGGTTTCTTTGGATGGTTTTGTAATCCTCGAGAACCAGGTGTTGCATTGTCTCCATACTTGTCCTATTTTCTTTATCATGAATGGCTTCGACAGAGTTCCTTACAATCAATATTTTAATCCCAAGGTTCCATATTTAACAATTATAGTACAAATTTTCACGTTATAAAATTACCTTTGTACAGATTATCGTATACAAATGTAGTACCTACCTGTAAACACTTTTTGTTGTTCAAAGGTACTCAACACCCCAGACAAACTAGACCTTGGCTCATCCAAATATTCCTTATTTTTTACATATTTAATGGTTGGAGAGTTTTCAGCTCACTCGAAGTTGTTAAAAACTAAGGTTATTGCATCTATGATAAACATTTTACATGACGCAAAACGATTTTATCTAGCTTGAAATTGGAAAATATTTATTACATTGCCGCGCGTTTCCAAGATTTAAACCCCCGAATGTTTATAGAGAATACAAAAATTCTGACAGTGAAATAGATTTCTGTGCTGTTTTAAATTTACGCGCTACACTATTCTTCGAAATGGCTCTACTCGGTTCAAGACGGGGAAAACGTTTTTTGAAGCATGATTCTGATGGAGCAAAATGAAATTTGACAAACTTATAAAAGGGATAGTGCTTGTGCTATAATATCTCGTGCAAGTGTATTTACGTATGCATACTCGATCAAAAAATCGTCTACAAAAAAAATCGTAATGGTGCTTTAGTACAATGTCAATCACAATAGTTTAAAGCCTTCAATGCAGATTTCCAAATCCCAGTTAGAAGAAGGAGCATTTCTAAGTGCTCATGTATGGATTTAATTGAATAATCATTTTGCTTCAGTGAATCATTATTTTAACAACAGTGACATCGGCGAAATCGATCGAGTGCAAGTGGGCAATATCGAGTTGATATTCACATCATCCTATAGCGTGAGGTCTGTTGTGTTGGTTAGAAACTCTAGCTATATTGCGCAGGATTATTTCAATAAAAAGAGAGAAACGTATCTTTTAACAATCATCATCTAAAAGTCTACCTTTTTAGGGCTAGTACACGCGGTCACTTGTGTGGAGGAAAGACTTCGCCGTATTGAGTCCTGAATCCCATTAGTTGATAAATGCAAGGATTGCGTTGTGGACGAGTTAACTTTGTTGCATTTAAAGTTTAGTCTCGCAAATTAAGTGAAATGAATCGTTTGTCTTGAATAATTTCAAAGCCTTTTCAAAACTCTGCACCTTATTCCTGTAAAAATTAAAAAACCCTTGCATTTTCTGGCTTACTGCAGTTGGTAATTAGTTATTTTCTCAAGTTTTTAAGGAGGTTGACTACTGTGGGTGGGGGGTGCGAGAGAGAGCGAGCGAATCTTTTTTTTTGTAGCAGTTGGCATTACTGATTTCATGAGCTAAGAGTCGGTCTGCTATCGTATTAGATATATGTATAATATAATGTAAACACGAAATCAG
>JAPYYV010006445.1:0-14301 GCA_030522625.1 Copidosoma aretas | reverse complement strand
GCTAGAAACTCGGTTTTTTTCCGGCTTCCGACCGCCATATTGGGTCAGTCATCCCAAATTCGGGCATGGAGCCACATGACATCATAAAGTTCATAAAAACACGAAAATTTTAAACCCAAAACCATCTCTGGAGGTGCTCCTAAATTTTGGCCGTAGCACTGATCCGGTTGACGCGTTTTGACCCATTTATATATATATATATATATATATATATATATATATATACACACACTAGTGGGGCTTCGCCTTCACCGCGCTCCGCGCGCCAACCTCCATATTTCAATATTGTTACTTTTGTGTCTGAATAATAAATACAAGAATTTATTTTTAATACACATATTTTTGTACACAATTATGGATAAAAAAAGCGATCTAACGAAAATTTGCTAAAAATTCGAACAAATGTAGTCAATACATTTAATGATTTCACTTATTTATCAAATAATTGTTGATAATTAAAACTAATGCTTAATATTTGTAAATGTAAGTTGTTTATTAAATTATTTTTCCATTTCTTATAAAGATTTTTATAGACTTCTCCATTCTCATTGCTTGTTTTACAACTATTAAAAATTTATATCACTTTAAATTATTACTAATTTTATTTTGAACAGGATACAATACGTAATTGATTAAACATACAACTTTTTAGAATTTCTTTCAACATTTACATAATATTATAATTTATAATGCATAAAATATAATTAAACTTTCAATCTTAACCTTGCAGTGCCTAATTTACCTACGTAAATATCTTATACATTCACATGAATCATCTTTCTCCTGCAAATACTTCCATTATCTTCTAATTCTATATTTCTCAATATTATATTTTTTTTTTTACTCGATACATAGCAATATGTGCTTCATATTTTTTTTTTTTTCATTGCAGAGCCTACAGTCTATCGCTTAAAAACTTTTAAACTCACTTATCTGGTTATTATTCGCTTTATTTTTTACTCTCTGCTATTTTCTTTTTTTTAACATTTTACGGATGATAGACTTGTCAATTACCATATATTTTTTCTGTATTTTATGATTGACAAAAGTCTTCCTTTCTTTATTAAAATTATCTTTGATTTTATCAAGTTTATTTTATTTTGCTGCTTTTTTTATGAATCCTGCGTTTTCCCATTCTCTACTTTTTCATATACATCTTTAACTTCTTTGTTTATTGTATTTGACTTTTATTGATTAAATCCGTTAATTTTTCAGTGAGGCATAAATGAGGCCATCTAGTATTGGTCATTTTTATTTTATTCTAAAAGTTAATTTCTTCCCTTTTTCTTATGCCTATTTCTAGGCTAAACCTTCCCGCCTCTATTTCTCATATATATCTTGGTGTGTCTGCATGTAAAATAAACATGATATTTGTGAATCTGAATCTATTTTTTCCCCTTTTCCTTTTCTTTTTTATTCCTAAATCTGTGTCTACCCTTCCCGCCTCTAGTTTTCGTACATACGCTCACGTCTTTGCGTTTAAACTTGACTAAATATTTTGAATCGGCCTTCTATTTTTTCTGTTTCATAGGCAAGTCTCCGCTACGTATGTGCAATATAATTATATAATTGAGGCTACGAAAAATAATATTTGAGTCCAACTTACTTCTTCAGCTTTTTTGCTTAAGCTAAAAACTGCTTTGGCTGCCCATTGCAACCTACCTGTTGTTTTTTTTACGTGCCACGAAAATTTTCTTCCAGAAGCATAAAAATGGGTCCATGTTATCTTTTAAAACTTCTAATACTTCTAATTTAAATTGAAACAGATCTAGTTCTATCCTTCATTCCTAAAAATCAAGATTTTTCGAACAAATATAGTCAATACATTAAATAAGTTTACTAATTTATCAAATAATTGTTACTAATTGAAAACTGATAATGACTCTTTTTGTTATTTAACGCTAATATTGATACATATGTATATGTATATTAGGGTTGCTCGCATTTGGAGAAGTTTTAAATTTTATTTCATGATAGTCCTGAATCATTTGTAAATAAATAAAAAAAATACCTGCTTATATTCAGCTCTTAATATTGATATTAACCCGATCCTTACGACGGCTAAAGTTTTAAGTGGAAAATAACATGGAAAGAATTCTTGTGTTTCTTTAGAATTTTTTATAACCTTGGCTAATTAACGAAATACATTAATCCATCGATATTCTTGTAGAAAATTCGACGTTCTTAAAAAAAGGTTTCTTATGATTTTTTGCGAAATCCACTCGTTTCGCGGTTATTCGTTGTCGAAGGTTAACCTTAAGTATTATATGGTGACATTTACGATTTTTTCCAATATTTCCCGAAATTTTCTTTTTTTTTTAAATTACCATTCACTTTATATACTCATAGAACAACTATAAAAGCTACAACGAACATGTTTGAAATAATCGGATTTTTGAATAAATTTCATCACATCCATACTACATTAATATAAGATAATCTATATACTTGTGTTAGTACAATGATTTATCGATTTAACGCATTCATGCGCATTATATGTTTTTCGCACTATTTACACTTTTCATACAATTGTTACCATTCTATTTAAAAAGCTCTTATAATTTCAAATAAATTTAAGATGTTTTTTTTAAGTTAAGAGACTTCCTACTGTTTAAGTTAATAATTGCGCAAATTCTTATATTTTGTTATTATCAACAAAAATTTTCTACACGACATATTGTAAAAATTTGTAAATGAAATTTGAAAAATGTATTAGTTTTAAAATTTGTTATATTAAAATAATTTATTATTTTTTCACTGGTATAATTTTTTTTTTATTCCTTATAATTCATGTAATTTTAGTTTATAATATAATAATGTATACAAACAGTATAACATTAAACTTCAGACAAATCTCATGTTTTAAAAGGGTATTAGTATCAAGACAACAATTTATTTAAAATAACTTAAGAATTATTAAAAAAATTTAAATAGCTTGTAGTATTTGTTAAAAAACGAAGTTTTTTTGATTATTATTAAAAAGATTATTATAAAAATAATGTATAAAATGCATCACAAGCCCTTTTTGGTCTTTGTACTGAAAGTAAATACCTTTCACTACAGATGACTTATAGTAGCGTTTATGATATGCTGAAAAGAAATACACGTAATGAGTTACGACTTTACATATAATGTTTTCTTTCGAAGAATTATTTTCTAGCTCATTTTATACCCTCTGATCATGATTAATATCTTTTTAATATAAAATTGAAACAAATGATTTTTTACATAACCATTGTTTTTCATGCATATGGCTCTTATACTGTACAGTGTCATACTCTAATATTACGCATGATTGTTATTCTGTTAGTAAAGATGACTATCTTAGATAAATTAGATTAATTTGAAACTAATTGTAGTAGTATTTATAAAAAAAAAAAGTTTTTTTGATTATTATTAAAAATCTTAATATAAAAATTATGAATAAAATGCATCACAATTCCTTTTTGTTCTTTCCACTGAAAGTAAATACTTTTTTTTATCAATGACTTATAGTAGCGTTTATGCTGTGCTGAAAACAAATACAAATTTTTTTACGGAATTATCTTTTAGTTCATTTTACAACCTCGGATCATGATGGATATCTTTTTAATATAAAATTCAAACAAACAATTTTCCACATAACCATTGCTTTCCGTGCATATGCCTCTTATAGTACACTGTATATTATTCTAATATTACGCATGGTTGTTATTCTGTTAGTAAAGATGACTATCTTAGATAAACCAGATTAGTTTGAAATAAATTGATTACCGATAAATCAGCAACAACGTGTGCTGAGTCAGATCACTCATTATAACTAAGAACTTAGTACGGCTAAGAACATAGTTACTTATATTTTTCTGATCAGCTGTCTGTACTTATTGTCATGTCTTATATATGATTACATATGAAACACGGTATGCTAGTATGTGCACATCAACTAATCATCAGCTTGTCCTGCTTTTTTCCATGTTAAATATTTAAAAAAGAAATAAGGCAATTTAATAACATTGCAAAGATTAATATTTAATAATTCACACGCAACCATTGATTTAATATTGCAAAAAACATGATAGGCCTGTTATTGGCTTTAACAATAGCTGCTTTGAAAGACACCTTATATTTTTTACATCATGTAATATACCGTGTACAATTTTGACTTAACCAGCAATATGGGAACGTTTTTGAGCTGCCCTAATTTACTTTAATATCATTTGGGAGATTTCAGGATCAGTGTCAATTGCTCTTATAATTATTATCTTTAAACATGTAGTGATTAATCTAAATGAAACCAAATTATAAAATCCTATTGATGAACTTATAATTAAAATAAATGAGTGAGAGGTGAGTAGGAGGTGATAAGGAGGTTAAGGGGAGCTGGGTTTGAGCTGGGCGGGAACTGTGGGGGAGGGAGGTGAGGGGTAGGTGGAGGGGGAGTTGAGGGGCAGCGGGGTGGAGCGAGGGGGGGGGGCGGAACTCACTTTTGTTCATACAACTATATAATATAGGAAGATACATACATGAAATTTGTAGTGTTATTCTTAAGGACATTGAATGAAATCAAGATCTTGATGAAAATTCATTTTTTGAAACTTAAACATATTATGAGTAATTATGCAAAGTTTGGAAAAGATCCTGTCACTAAAAATCAAGCAATTAATTTATGAAGTTAGCCTCATAATACATGGGCTCTTACGGGCACCTAGCAGGTTTTGATCAACTTTAATAATTTATAACTTAATTTCTAGCGACAGAATCTCTTCCAATCTTTACAGAATCATGCGTTGTGTGTTTTAATCTCAGCAGAAATATTAGTACTGTTCGTATGTGGCTAGATCGCTAGCACGCCACACTGACGAGTCCTAGCTAGCAATCGAGGACGAAACGATTCACTTTCTTTTGACCGTTCCTTTTAATTTTTCTCGCTATATACTCCATGCTCTATAGTGTAGGCGCCAAGTGTGAATTGTAACAGAGGTTGGACTTGCTTGGTATGGAGGAAATAAGTATTCAATAGACTTACACACACACACACACACACACACCCCCGCGCGCGCGCCCGTTCATAACGATTCTTTTTGGAACAATCGAGTCTAGTATCCGTGTTCTATATATTTAAATCTATTGAATTTACTAGTGACTAGTGACTACAGCAGTTTAGTTTAGTTTACTTTAATTTAAATTTTCAATTTATTGCCTATCATACTGTATCAGTCATTTCCAATTCTACGAATTTTATTACAGATTCGTCATCAGCGACTTGGAATACTATAGATAACTGATTTTTAGACGTTGATCTGAAATTTTGTAATTCTTGGGCCAACATTTTGGATCCGCCTTTTTAATTCTACATATCCAATAACAAATTAGTCATTAGCAACATAAAGTATTTCTAATAACTGATTTTCACACGTTAATTTGAATTTTTTTTATTTTTGGCCGCCATCTTGGATTTGTCATTTTGAAGTCTAAGAATCTGATTACAAATTCGTTATCACACGGAGAGAAGTGTTCAGCCCGTCGTAGCGTGACGCACTGTATGATGTGAGCGCGACACAGTGTGACGGCTGCGTGTACTTCTTGGCAGCCTAGAAAAGCATGCTTTGGCATTTTGGACAGATAGTACAGTGTGATCATCACCGCTGGTACGAAGCTGCATTTGTCGTCATTGGCTCTAGACGTGCCGGACATGCTCTATAAGTCTGCCAAGCAGTACACGCAACCGTTATATTGTGTCCTTCGCGTCAAAGGGCACGTCACGATGCGCAGGCTGAACGCTTTTTTCCGTGCAGCGACACAGAATCCCCCCAATAACTGATTTTTAGCCATTAATTTCAGATTTTTTAATTTTTTGTCTATTATCTTGGATCCACCATTTTAAATTTCGATAAAAGTGGCATTAAGAATTTCGTTAATTTTATTCATGTTATCCCACTGTGAATCACCTGGGAACTCTCGGGGTCATTCTTCTGAAAACAATGCAGACCGCTCTCCTACCTGCAGCTGCTGGCTCCTAAGAACCCCGTGCTCCATCGACTTTGCTCCTTAGGTGCACGTTCCCTAAACACGCGTCAACAGTCATTAAATCACTTACCGGAGCACTATCTATCAGTATAGAAGGGAAGAGAAAGATGAAACACTCTCACACTCTCATATACAATAAGAAGGCACTTTGTAATGTTCTTATACAAGTAATGAGTATATTTAAACAGAATATATAGTAAAAACGATAAGGTGTGTGTATGTAATTGTGTGCGTTGTTTTAATAACAGGAATAAAATGCCGTACAAAAAGATTCGGAGCACACAGGCTCATCCAACCTAAAATAAAATGCGGCACGGGCAGACCAGTGTGGGCTATGTACTAGCATGACAGGGCCGCTGCCCTGTGTACAAGAAACCAATGTACTCACAGATCACTTGGCGTCTCACGCCTTCCCCTATAGATGTTCCTCGATAGGCCGCGGTGCTGTCTCGCCGGAACTGGCAGGCGTCCCTGCCAGATAGCAATTTCTGAGACGTGGACAAAGCGAGTAGCTGTCAACTGGCTCGGACGTATCCTCCACGATACTGCGATAGAATACCATCCCGACCTCCCCGTCAGATAGCTCGTCTGCAAGTCACACAGAGGCCCTAGCTTTCCTGCACCATCGACACGTGTCTCCTCGTCGAACTCCCGCACGTTCACCTAACCTCACTAAAGTCCGTTCTCTTGCACTTCCGTCACGCGCTAAGTCCTAAGCTAGTCTCCCACGCGGTAGGCACATGATCTCTCTCGTCCTACGACTTTTTGGCGCTTTTTTTCCCCGCTTGCGGCCATCTTACCTAAATACTCTGCGGCGGCGAGCGTACAACGGCCGTACCGTTGCAGGTGATATTAAAAAAAATCTTCACGAGCGCATACAAAAATGCATATTTGGAAAAGGTGCATAAACTGTAAGATGATGAAAAAACGTACAAACTATTCAAATCCATCATTGTTAGAAAACTACGCACAGACGTAAAATAAATCCTTTTAAAACTCTACAATGTCAATTATTGACACAAAAAATTTTATGATAAAAAATGAACCCAAATAAACACAACTCTTGTTCAATAGTATGGCCTACCAAAAATTTGTTAAAAAGATTCCCCATACGTCCTATCATCAGCTCGGTTAATAGTCACTCACATTTTTCATCTAAAATTATGTACCATAAAATAAACAGTGCCGAACAGTACTGAAATCAAATATTAACAATAGCCTCCATTTTAAAAACTTGATGAAAATTTAGTAATTCGTGATGTTACACTTATTTGTCCCGGTGTTACATCATTGTTTACATGTGCACCATGCTTTTTGGTTCTGAATTGTTTTGACAGACATGTTCAAAATCTACGGCGTCGATGCAGTGTACCGTTGGACGAGATGAGAGAATATGCTAAATTCGTAAATAATAATAAATTTTTCGTTTGATAATCAGTTCTACCACCAGATACTTTGTCTCTTAATGGGTTCTTTTATTTCACCAATATTTGCTGATATCGTGATGAACGATCGTGAGGTTAGGTGCTTGGATAATTAAAACAAAACTTCAACGTTAAACCCCTTTTTTATTTCTGTTCTGTCGATGATATCATTATGTGCTTAAAATCTAACCATATCAATACCGTTTACCAGGCTTTTATTAATTACAATCAACACTTGAATTTCAGTCATTGACTTTCTTTTAATAATAGAATGAATTTTCTCGTCAGGTATTATATTAATTTGTTTGCACCTCTCTCTAATTTTGTTTGCTGTATTATTTTTAATGTGCACATGTGTTATTTCTTAGTTCACCCAATGGGGTCCAAGAAACTCGCGCGATCCGTAGCAATTCAAATACGCACTTATTTTAATAATTGTGTATGTATTTGTTTGTGCTTACTACAATCCTTTAACTGATCCCAAATTCAATAAACGCTATGAACATCAACACGACGCATTTAACTTCGCCAAACATACATATGGATTGCAGGCGCATCAAGTTTTGAAACGGTGGATAAAGATTAACAAATTTCTTACTACTACGTCAGCCAAGAAAATATTTTTGGCAAGATATAAACGCAATATCATACCAAAACATATTTGTTTTCGTAGAGACTTAACATTTCACAGTCGTTCTGCTACAAGTAAATTTTATTACTACCAAAAATTAATTTGCAGAAAAATTATATGCATTAAAATTAAAGATAGCAATATACATAGCACAAGTTGCTGTACAAAATCAATAATATATACCAAGATAAGATTTATAAACTGCTTTAAAAAAAAAACTCTCATTAATTTACAAATCGGTCAGAGTTTTTTTTTAAATTTAGCAGATGTACCCATACCGGATGATGTACCAAAGATTATTTCTAATGTGCCAAACTTCAGTATTTAACAAGCTATTTCTGATAAAAAATCAGCAATAGATATTATAAAGGATTCATAATATAGTATGAGCCTAATTATTAACAGAAATGGCATTCTTTAGTGAGCACAAAAAAAAAATATACACAATTACTAAAATAGGTGTACACATTTATTGCTACGTTTCATCCAAGTTTCACGAACCTTAACATACAAACTAAAAAATAACACATGTGCACATTGAAAATCATAAATACCTGACAGAAAATCTGAATACATACACATAGTAGCCGGCTACATGTAAGGTGTAGTGGTTGCAGACAATATCCTACTAATTGTACACATTAATAATGCTAGGACGGCCAACAATATGAACTGAATGACAAACAATGGTTGTGATACGATAGTCCATAGTATTGTTGGGAGTGCATAAGAGGAATCAATTTGATATTATATATCCTAACAGAATATTACAAATTGCAGTTGTTAATTTTTGAATGAGTCGGATTGTATATTTTTCTACGAAATTAAAAATCCAAACTTTTGTTAATACTTTTTTTATTTATGTTTATGTGGACCATTTCTGAATAAATTCGTTTTTTGTGATGGCGTCCACTGTTAAAAATCTCTAAGTCTTCCCAGTAAAATAAGTGCTTTTGTTTTTTGATATATTAATTTATTATTGATTCTGAATCAGATTTTATTTTTTCTTCACAGACTTTCGTTTTGGCGTCTCTTTTTGTTGCACCTCTGTATTCCGCTCAACAGTTTTTTCAGCTTATTTTATAACAAATTCTAGTATTTTCGGAAGTAGAGTAGAATTCTTACGCAGCTTGAAAAAAATTTTTCCAACTTTTTAACTACTGTTGTGGCTTAAAGATTACATTGTTAATAAAAATTATTTAATTGTGTGAATAAATTATGATCAACAAAAGGAACTGCGATCGTATTCTAATAAAAATTAGATAGCTATATTGTTTGTGATAAATTGTTTGTGATATCCTTCTTGTTTTTTATTTTGATACTGCAATATTTTATGAATTTTTCACAAAGTTTTTAAGGGTAAAATTTCTTAAGTAGTAAACTCCTTACAAAGTTCGAATTGGATTAATGTTATTTTCGATAAGATGAGGGAATCTTACTGTCTACTAAGTTTTAAATACTAATACTTTTTAATTCTATTGGATCATTGTACATGAAAACATAAAAAAAGGCTTCTTTTCATTAATTTTACTCACTCCTTCTCGACTTTTTATTGATCAACGTATATAAAGATAAAGAAAAGCTTATCTCCCTTGATTTTATTCGTTAGTTCTTGACTTTGTTTATTTATTGATAAGTATGAGAAGATAACGAGTCCCGTAAGTCTGAAGTTTAAGTACTAGAACCAAGTAGTCCGACAAAAAAATTTTTCCTCGGAAAAAAAAAACAAATAATTTTTTTCCACGTACAAAAATGCGAGGAACAATTAAATAGAACTAGTGAATGAGTAGAAATGATCCCTAACAATAATTTATTATAAAATAAGTTCATGCAGCATTGGTTACCATGAGAAAAGAGATGAAAGTAATGATTAAATAACTAAAAATAATCATTTCGTGTGAAATATGAGATATCTCGTATTCGTTGCACTTGTGCTGCTCTTTACTTGTACGTCTATTTCAGACGCAGCCAAAAAATTTTCTCTACTTTAGATAGCATCTAAAAACGCGTATGTACAGTTTTAACAGCCTTAGTGCCGTGGAAAAGTAGCCATGAAAGAAACGAGTACGAAAATCACGTGAAAGATGAAATATCTCGCTTTTCTAGTACTTGTATTACTCACGGCATATTTATAAGATCCGTATTTCGGATCCCGGCACTGGGACCACTGTTTAGATTCAAGAAATTTAAACATGAAAATCATGATAAAAATACCCTCGAGTACTCATTTTATGACCTTCTCTTTCAGGAAGAAAAACAGCTGCCAATTAATGGGCACAAAGCTTCCTTAACCTTGTGAGTTTCATGAATGCTTTGTATTGATTTGCGTTTATAAACGTATTTACCAGGGTTGAAAGAAACTTGTGATGATGAGTAAAATATATGATCGAAGGGAAATTACATAATCCTTCTTATACTAAGGTAACATTTGTGGAGTTTGTCACTAAAATGAAAAAAAAATTGTTAAAAAAAATTGATTTTTGAAAATAGTATTAAAAAATAGTTTAGGCAAACGTTAACTGAAATTATTTGACTGAGTGATGATAAGCATCGAAAGACGAAAAAAATTAGCCAAGCTGGATTAAAATCGGTGCAGAGAGTCATGAGATCTGACTGATTACATACATACTTACACATACACACACGCATACACACGCGCGCGCGAACATACACACTTGCAAGCACACAGACAACCATTTTTTGTGGATAACATATTTTGACTCCTATTATCATTACATATTTTTATATGATGTTATCCCGAAAACATTTATTTTATTATTACGAAGCTTCTTCGTAACTACCCACGCATCTTTCGATTTTTCATTGAACAAAGAGACTAATAATAAATATTATAGTCGATGTTACTTATATGCTATAAAAAAACTATGTGCATCGGGCTAATTTATAGGTAAGAGTTCATGTATTGAACTGTATCATGATTGATAATGTGAATTTGTTCTTTGATTTCACTATTTTTGTAGAAAATTAATAATCAGTGAAGATATGAAAAAAGGCCATTCATGAAGTTGAACTTGTGGACAAACGTAAGTATCTATAGATGACTATGTTATCCATGCCGTAGAAACAAAAAAATTTGTTTCTTATTAAAAAGGTAAGATGAAAAAATAGTTGAAATTTAACTGCCTTTTTATTTTAAATAACTGTTACATATCTATCTTTCGATTTTGTCTTTCATAAACGATTTACTATTGTACCTGATGCAATAAACTAACTGAGGGGCCTATAGAGTTACTGGCGATGAACCGCTGGAGTTTAAATATTTTTCGACCCCCCCCCCCGCCCCCCGCTACTTCCCGCACACACAGAAGGGCTTATTGGGTCACAAATGGATAAATGTCATATTTTACGTACATGTGTCAACCTTATTAAACTTCAATAACTTGCACATCTGCTACAAATTTAGAACAAGAACTCATATACTCAAGTGTGAATCGAGAGAAGTCTTTTTATGGTACTTGTTTATTAATCATTAAAAGATTCAACAAGGAAGGAGAACTATTCAGGGAAAAAAGGTTTTTTTATTTTTCCATGTACATTAATTAATTAATAAAAGAATTTATAGGAATTAAGGGAATTCGAGGGGGAAAATATAGTCGTGTTTTCAGTCTCTGCAATGAATCAGAATGTTGATGAGAAGTGAGCACAGTGGAGGGTGAGAAATATTCTAATATGTTTACGTGAATTAATGAATGAAAAATTAATATGGAGCAGGTAAAGTTGAGGGAGATGGGCCTTCTCATGTTTTCGCGAGCATAAATCAATGAAAGACATTGATAAGAAGCAAGAAAAGTCGAGAGCAAGACACTTTTACAAATTCAAATTTTTGTTAATTAATAAAATAAGGCAAGTAAGTAGAGTCGAGGGAGAGAAGCATAGATATTAATCAATGAAAACAGTCGATATGAAGCAAGTAAAGTTGACGAAGGGACACCTTCTCAGGTTTCCATTCTCATCGATCTATAATAAAATTGACAAGGAGCGAGTAAGGTTAAAATAGTGTATGTATGCATGGATGTGTTTTTGTAATTCCAAAGACTCAACCTGCAATATATAATTTGTTGAGAAATTCAGTGACAGATCTTGTTCTCCCTTAAATCGTGTCAAGGTAAGGTACAATTTTGATTTCGAACCGAATGTATTTCATCTTAAGTATGTTTCTTCTAATTATTCATTGACTCTTGATTTCGCAATTTTTCAAGAAATGAATAAACTGCAATATATCTTACATAATATTTTGAGAGAATTAAATGTAAGGTGTTTAAATGGATAATAAAAAAATGGGTGGAACTTTTTTGTTTTTCATACACGTATGCATGTATGCATGTATATATGTTTGTATGTATGTATGTATGTATGTAAGTATGTATGTAAGTATGTATGTATCTATGTATGTGTGTATGTGTGTATGTATAGCACTTTACAAATTTTTGCTACAAAAATTATATCAAAAAATATGAAAATTTCATATTCAAACTAATAAAAATAAATTTGGTTGAATTTGTTCATTTTATTTGTTCGTAACTTTTTTTGTCATTTTATAAATAGTTGCCTTCTAGATTCTCAATAAGATGTAAGAATACATAACAATAAACCTGGAAATGGCTGGGAAAGTTCATATTACAGGGGAATATGAATGGCTCCCTACTGATGAATAACGTATTCACGATATCTGTTTTTACCGCAAATGTGTTTAATTAAGATAACTTTTTACAATGTTCTCTATGATTCTCCTGTAAACTAGAATAAATGAGCTTTAACAAAAAAAAACGATACAATCGGTTTATTGGGTCATGAAATATTTTATTTCACACAGATTTACTTACTTTGGCACATAGGCGCTAGACACGGAATGCTTATTGAGCCCTTCATTCTTTAATATATACATTAGTGATACAGATTAAATTTGGAGAACGAAAAATAAGGGGGGATAGTAATCCGGGGGAAAAATATATATAATCTGAAATTGACAGACGATGTGGCGATGGTGGCCAATGCAAGAGAAGGTTTACAAAGAATGTTAAATAGCTTAGGAAAATATGGTGATAATCATAAGACGACAGTGAATACGAAAAAAACAAAAATTTTAATTTTTAGAAGGTGAGGGATAAGAAAAGAAAGAGAATAATGGATATTCAAGGGTAAGGTCATAAAAGCAGTAAATAGGTACAAGTATTTTGGCTTTCGTTCTCAACTTAAAACTTAATGAGTACTTATGTTGAAAAAGTAGCTAGCAAAGTGAGGTAAACTATAAACACGTATGAAAACTATAGATGAGAGCAAGATTAGACAGCTTAAAAGGGAGAACGTATTTACTAGATACAATAGTGAAGGCAGGATGTTTGTATGAATCAGAGATTTGGGGATGGGAGAGATGGGAACAGGTCGAGAAAGTTTAGAAGAAGTTTGTAAAAATAGCAATTGAATTTAATGAAAATACCTTGGCATATTTTTGGAAAAGGGAGGCAGGTAGAAAGAGTCTGGAGACAGAAACAAGGAATACGGGAGCGAGCACGAACTATGTTGACAATTTTTCAATATTTTTGACCCCCTCCCTCCCCTTCGTTGAAAATCGTAGAAAAAGTGTAACCCCCCCCCACTCAAAAATCAACGTAGACTTAGACTCTGATTGATTTACCGAAGTAAATAATGATTGCTAATGTATATTTTAATATAGACTATGTGCAGTGCACATAAAGATTGTGCACACAAAAAATTATAAATAAATTAGTAAATGATGGCCACAGAACATTTTTGCGACTAATTTTTTTTTTGCACAATATTTTTACATGCATAATAGTCTGATCATAAAAACCTATAATGATGCTCAAGCATTGTGCACAAAAATGAAACAACTGAATAGTTTGTGGTCATTATTTTTAATCATTCCCATATAAAATTTATTACAATTCATACATTTACCTTTTTGCGTACAAATGACATCAATATAGTACTAGTCTAAGGTTCAATTATGAAAACTGATGTAATATATTGTATGTA
This sequence comes from Copidosoma aretas, assembly GCA_030522625.1. Lineage (NCBI taxonomy): Eukaryota > Metazoa > Arthropoda > Insecta > Hymenoptera > Encyrtidae > Copidosoma > Copidosoma aretas. The sequence continues at coordinate 222 of JAPYYV010006445.1, read as the reverse complement.
AAATATTACCTTCAGTTTAGACAAAATTTAATAACTTAGTCTCCAGTCTTTAAGGACTTTCGGTACAGTTAGCGGGGGGAAATGCTTGAGGGGCAAGGGGAAACAAGCGACGAGTGAAAATCCGACAACGCTGTGCAGATTTTCAGTAGATATACCCATTACCCACAGTCATAAAATATTTTTACAATGCATAGACATACACACACGAATAGATTTCTTTAG
>JAPYYV010006444.1:0-16859 GCA_030522625.1 Copidosoma aretas | reverse complement strand
TCTATGTAACTCTAGCGCCGGCTCTGTATGTAATTTGTCTTGGCTACTTTGGACCCTGAGTCCCTAGCCAATCAATAAAGAATCTGAATCTGAATCTCTCTGCTGAAGCTTGCCAAAACTTGCGGTAGGGGAGGAGCTTTCGTATTGTACCTTCAAAATTCGTCGTTGGGAAATCAGCTGAAAAATTACTGATACATTATTGTCTTCGCCTCAGCAGGGCGTCCTTACCGATAAAGTTTACTTATTCGTCGAATTTCACCCTTCAGGACAGCCCACACTCCAGGGGCGTCGTAAAAGTTTCAAGATATTGTCCCCAAAAAGCGTAAAATTTCTCGACTCGCAAGGTGCGTCTAGCATGCCTAATTGTATACTTTTCACCGGCGTCAATCAATTTCGTATATACATATAGGGAGGGCGACTAACGATTTTTGACTTTTAAGAGGGCGCCATCAGGAAGGCAAAACTCCAGCCAATCAAGGTCCTTCGTCTGAAGGCTCTGATTGGCTGGAGTCTTAGCTATACTCTGGCGCCATCTGAGTTTAGTTTGCTAGGTCGCCATCCCCATACGTAAAGAGCAAACTAAACAAAACACGTTTGATCATGATTCAAAATTGGATTAGAATCTAAAAAGGTCTTCTCACCGCTCTCCCCCTTGGCAGTCACGAGCGCGAACGCCCACTCTCCCTCCAATGCTCTCGTTCTGCTTTGCTCCGAGGCTCCCATTTTCGAGTGTCAAAGTTCGTGGATGTGCGTAGGAGCAGCAACGACAATTGAGGGGAGAGGAAGGAGTCTGGAGTAGCGTTGCAGAGTAAGTTGGTATACTTCTGGGAAACATAGAGAGTATCGTGAGCTATATATACTTATGCTTCAAATCGTGTACAATCTGGGTGTGAAAGGAGTCTATCGTGTCCTTTTTGGTTTTTTTTTTTGATAAAAATTTATCGTGCAGGTGGATGAGAGATTAATTGGTTTCGATCAGCTGCAGATGCTTCTGTGCACATTAAATTTTTCTTTGAGTCGACTTAATTTATCGTATACTTTGATGAGAATAAAAATCCACTTTCCTCAGTCAAAAATTTATAGCTATAATTATTTTTATAGCTATAATCACCTGTATTTATAGGTGATTGTAGCTATAATTATAGGTCATTATAGCTATAAAAATATTTATAGCTATAAATTTTTGACTGAGTCCAGTATACACTGTTATATAAGCGTGCATGGATTTAATACAAAAAAATAGCGGTACATTGATTATACAATGAACCATCTTTGTACCATAGTATGCCTTGATATCTTCCTCTGTGTTGGTAGATTCCTGCCGTATGATGTAGTTCAGTCAGTAGATGATGAGTGTTTGAATGAAATATCATAATTCTGTAAATACTTCGGTTTGAGACACTGTTTTATGAAAAGACGGCAATGTTCGTTGGAATTACGAAAGCTTATAAATACAAGAATGAGTATTTGATGACTTTGCATACATTTTTATACACCCAGAAATATCCAAAATTTTGTTCGAATGTGCAAAATTAAAATAATTACAAAAGTATCCTCCAGCAGTCTGTATTGCTCCGACAAAAGACATCGTCACCTTTTACGCGGATGATGTTTTTCCAATCGTCGCAATTATGTTTAAATAATTCTTCACCTCTGAAAATTAGTTTGTTGGCTCACTAAAAACCTTTAATTTTTGCTTCAATCTTTGTTCTTCAATTTTTTCTCACACACTCATCTTTTCACAGGTGGCTTCAACAAAAATCATTGCAAAACCAGAGTGGAGCGCTTTTTTTTTGCACCATTGTCTGTGATATCATTGAAAAATGCATCGAAAGGGCAATCAAGAAAAAAAAACCCCCAACCTCCACACCCTGCAGTCGCGCATAGGCGAATCGTCCAATAATCGTTCCGTAAACGGAAGCACAGCAACCGCGGGCTGCTCGGCGATAATTTAGCACTTCCCATTCATAAACCCACTAACCCAGTCGTCAAGGCTTCCCCGTACATGTACGATGCAAACACGAATGTATCTGAGTACCAACGCTGGACGCTAAGTGGCCTGGTGGTACGCACTCGCATGTGGCAATTAGAATCGTTTCACGCCTTGTTGATGACGCCCGCCTATGTGTGCGTGTGTACTTGTACACTTAGCGAGTGAGCGAGTGAGTACACATTGTACTTGCGACCGGAAGCGCGAGTAAGTAAGTATCGGCTCTCGGTTTCGAAATCGGCGCCAAGGCAAACAGCGTCACTGTAAATGATGCACGCGGTACGATAGTGTATGGCACTTTCTTCTTCTGCGAATGGGGGGTGAGGAAGAGGATCGCGTTCATTCGGTATGGAAAAGCGTTCGCCTGATGAGTTGGCTCGTTCCATTAGGAGAACACGGCCTCGTACCCCGCGCGATCTATTGTTCGCGAGAGAGAGAGAGAGAGAGAGTAAGAGCGAATGCGAAAAAGGTGTAATTACTTTATAGGTACTGCGCGGGTGGGTGCGTTTTTCGCGGGAGAGAGTTGGTTTTTTTTCCCAAGGAATTGATTAATGGTCTTTTTTCTCTTAAAAAAAAAAAAAAAAAAAAAAAAAAAAAAAAAAAAAAAAAAAAAAAAAAAAAAAAAAAAAAAAAAAAAAAAAAAAAAAAAATTACTGTGCTCACTAAAAAAATGATGATTTAGTATAGCAGAAAAAAAAAACAACCTTTTTTGAAGATCCGAGGGAGAAAACTCAAATAAAAACTAACATCAGAATCAATTTTTAAAATAATCATTTTAAGTATTATTATCTCTCTGATCTATCGAAGGCGGGCACACAGTTTTTAGCATTGACAGTAGAGGAGAAAGATGATTAAAGACGTGATTAATAATTTATGTATCTCACTACTCAATGCACAATCAGATTCCTCGAATATATTTTATTAATTTTTAAGCATAATTGTACGGTAGTGGGAGCATCCATCTTTCACCGTAATCGTTAATGCTGTGTGTACAAATGTGTCCCGACCTTCGATATATCATAGAGAAATAGTATTAACATCATTGTATTTTGAATTATATGGATTATAAAGCTTTTTTTATCTTCAATTATTTTATAAGTACTTGAGCCTTTTTGTCAAAAATTAATATTCATTCTACACTCTTCAGTTATTTTCTTTCCAAATAAAATTCTTTTATGACTTCCATTAAAATCTAATCGTATACAATTAAAAATTTCGATTTCCTCATAAGAATCCTAGCTGGGTACAAGACAAAAGTTTGTTAAATTAATATCTCGACTGTGAATCTTCTACAAATGTACCCAATGAATAATTAAATTTCTCTAAAACCATTGTCTTTCAGACAATAAATTCCCAAACTTAAAATCTTCACCACCAAACCCAAGTCAAATCATACAGCATTCAACAATCATTGTACACTACAATAGCAAACCGCACACTATGCTTTATACTCAGCGCAAACACGGAGGGCCATATCCAAACAAACACCATAAATTAATAATATCCCCGACAGCTCTCACCATTAGAAAGGCAAACACCCATCAGCATCACCACACCATCTTCAGTAGTCGACATCATCGTTACGCCGCTCAAAAGACCGTATATGGATGATTTCACAAAAACTCGAATACTTTATTCAATAAAACGAAATTTTCAACATTTAGGGTTTGAATATATTTTTTCTATGTTAGCTGAGGTCTAAACTAGCTGTAAACTTTTGGAGCCCGGCTCTGTTGTTATTTTTCGAAAAAATATGTTAATTTGAATGGGATTTTTAAAAAACTTTGCATAAGCGTTACGGTAATGACAGGTCTGTCATTACCGTGACGGTATTTTTTTTTACGATTCTGAAGCCACAAATAGGAGGTTTGCAGTAAAATTTAGTGTGGTACATGTGCTTATGTGGCCTTCATTCACTATAGTCACCTTGTTGATATTTTTAAATAACTTAAAGATTAGGTGCGTTATGGTAATGACTGCTCGTTTCAGCCAGTAAAACTCTCTATATTCACGATGACACTACGACTAGGCGCATTCGGATTTATAATTAAAAAAAATTGGTCAATATGCTTGTTCGCTCTACGGTACAAAATGATCAAATCCAAATGTCAAAAAATGGACCACTTGACCATACTAAATCATTTGTGTCGCGCACTTAAAAAGTGTCAAAACTAGGCTTCACAATTGAAACACCTAGTACACTTTCAAAATTTTTTTTGCCGTCTTTAATCACTAGAAAGTGTGCTAGACGATTTAGATTATTGTAAAATACATCTGGAAAAAATTATAATGTTAACATATATATGCAGTATAAGCTGCTAAAAATAAAACTTTTAAATGCTTCGCATTACGGTAATGACATTGTGGCCTGTGTTTTTTCTATCCTACGTCCACGGCAAATATTTTTTCGACCCGAATGCAAAAGGGCTGTATGGAAAAAATTAGTTTACACTGTTTGAAAAAAGTTTCAGCTCGAAATAATAAAATGCGTTATTTATAAACATAGGCTTCATGAAATATCGCAGTTTTTGTGAAATTGCCCGTATATGTTATCAAAAACTACTCTGTTTAAGTTTCGAGCGTTGGCAATGATGTGACATTAGTTGTCAATTATTCGTCAATATTTATTTATCTAGATGTGTGTATGATAAAATAACAATGTGTCATATAATTAAATAACTAATGTATATATATATATATATATATATATATATATATATAAACATTATTATCATACCACTTATTATATTATACAAGATATACGTATACGTTATCAAAAACTAGCTTCTCTATATAAGTTAAGTGTAAGATATGTCAATTTACGAAAGTTAATCTCTTTATTTCTTACTCTGTTTATGATCGCTCACTGCTCAGTATAATACATGTTCACTCGACGAACGACTACTTCATACAAACCATCAGGTGAGCGGCGCAGCTCATTGCGCAGTATAGAGTGCGCAGCTCAATGACTCACTCAGCTGACTCTGGCGACTCTACTGTCTCTGCTGACTTAGCTCACAGAATTTTGTCAGTGTGAACAAGCTATTCATCGAGTGAACACGTATTATACTGAGCAGTAAGCAGTCAACAACGGAGTAAGACATTGGGAGATTATGTTTAGTGAGTAGACTTATATTACACTTGAAACTTAAATGGAGTAGTTTTTTATAACATGCACGTATATAACGTATTATTTTATAATAAGTAATGAAAGTTACACAATAATGCATACATTGTTTTTTCAATAATTTCCCTGCATAAAATATACATGAGTCATTTCACGAAAAACGAGATATTTTGGTGTGTAAAAGTATTTTCATAAGTTAGTGAGTAGAATTTATTCATCGTTTTTTTTACGTTATCTAACATCCAAACTAGCTGGAAACTTTTGGTCCGGCTCTCCTGTCATTTTTAGAAAACACATGTTAAGGTGGCTCATCACCCCTATGTAGCACATATTTTGAATATTTTATCATTAATATTTATTTAAAGTTTTGAGAAATATCCTTTAACCTAACAACAATATACCTAGTGCTAAGTATGATGCAATTTTTTTATAAAATTTTGTTGTTAAATTCTTCACATACCGGAGCTAAAAAAAAAATTCAATTAATGACCTAATGATCTTTTTTGAGTTACATGAGATTTTTAATATTTTGGGTTCATTCTCTTCCTTTAACAAAATCCATTAGGAGTCTCCACAGAAAAAATTGCAAAAACTTGGATAGGTTTCCCAGAAAATTCAGTTGTTTGTACAGAAATACGAAAAATAAGTGAACAATTAAATTTTTTGGGAAACCTATCCAAGTTTTTGCAATTTTTTCCATGATGACTGCCCAATGGATTTGTTCAAGAAAGGTAATGAGCCCAAAAAATTAAAAATCAGATGTAAATTGAAAAAGATTTAGGTAATTTATTGAATTTTTTTTCAAGCTTCGGTATTTTATGAATTTAACTAAAAAATTTTATAAAAAAAATTGTATGATATTTAGCACTAGCTATATTATCGTCAGGTTAAATAACACTTCTCATAACATTCAATGAATGTTATTATAAAATATTCAAAATACGTACTATGTAGGGGTAATGAGCCACCTTAATTAAATAGGATTTTTTTTAATTAAAAAAATTACTGGTACTGGTACTGACAATTTTGAAGCCCTAATCGGAATTTTTGAATGAAATTTGGTTTGGTACGCATGTACACTATAAGCCTTCGTACACTATAGTCACCTAATCGATCATTGAAAATACCTCCAAGATCAGGGGCATTACAGTAATAACCGCTTCATTAAATCAGCAGAACTCTCTATATTCAATATGACATTACGACTAGCCGCATTTGAATTTCTAGTTAAAAAAAATTGGTCGGAATACTTGTTCACTCTACTATACAAAACAGTCGGATTCAAGTGCCCAATAGTTGACCACTTTAGTTCACTAATTTATTTGTCTCGTCCAATTCAAAAGTGCCAATAGTCGGCTTTACAAATAAAACGTCTCATACTTTTAAGAAATTTTTTTTCTCTCATTCTAAACCACGAGAGTGCTAGACAACTCAGACTTTTGTACAAAATAGTTTATGAAAATTAAAAATTGAAAGTGCAGGCCCTACAAACCGTTAAAATGGAATTTTCAAATGCCTTGCGTCACAGGAATGACATTTGGCCTGTTTTTTCCATCTTATGGCTATGGAAAAAATATGTTTGGCTTGATATAAAAAACGTATTCAGAGAAATTTAGTTCATACCATTTAAAAAAAGTTTCAACTCAAAATAATTGAATGCCTTGTTTTTAACCATAGGCTTCATGAACTATTCGAGTTTTTGTGAAATCATCCATATACACAGAAAAAACGACTATTCGTACGGCTCTCCCTCTCACTCTTTCCCTCTGTCGGACGCTCGTGTGTACACACCTACTCTTTCTCTCTATGTACACTTACGTGTAATGTACGAGCGTTCCTATCTTCACTTTCATCTCCTACTCTCGTCAGTCTCGTCACATCAGGTACTATTACCCACACAAACACAGACAAAAGCGTGTGTAAACAGAGCCGAGGCCATTTTTTCGTTCAATCAGCTCGTCATCGTCGTCGTTAGAGCTTTTCTTTGCTCTGTCAGTTAATTTTATCAGAGCTGATGACGCTGGTGCTACGCATCGTTAGCTTGAATGCAGAGGCGCGTGTTCCTCGTTTCCTTGTACTCTATCAGTTATGTTTGTTCAGAGGAACGATGGTGCTCGACGTTACCGAGTAATGGACACACTCAAAAGCAAGTTTACATTAATGATGTTAGAGCGTAAATTGGAGTGATCAACGATCGATGATCGGTGTGCTTATGGTACTCGGTGAAAGTTGGGATGAGGTTGAATGAGGTGGTTGGTACACGGGTACTTATAATCCTTTGATTGACTCTGCTGCGTGGATCATAATTATGATGATTATACTTGTAGTTTGGTGAGGCTCGCTATGATTGCTTTATTAAAGTTAGATGCAAGGCTTGTAATGTTCGGTGTTCGTAAGTTTGTGGACGACACTGTATGTTTATGTCTGGTTGATCATAGTAATAACGTACACCAATATTCATCCAAAGGATTTACTGTTACACAGTAATTAACAAGGTACTTAAGGTAGTCGGTCCAAAAATCGACCTACAACAGAAATGTCCCAAACTTTGGGGATCACTTCGTAATATTGCTATACATCATCCGTTAAAATTTTGAAAAGATTGCCTGTGACGTTTTTGTGATACAAAGCTTCAAAGTTGGGCTCTTTATTAACGTTGGAAATATGGGCTAACCCCGTAAAAAACATACATTAGAATCAATTTCTAAAAAACCGCTCAACAGAGTTTATCAACAAACTAATATGCTACTACGGATACTTTTAGCTATAACATATTAAAATTTTGGATCATTTAGCCGTGTCATCTTTCAAATATTTAAATTTTTGTGTATTTTTCAATGCTTTCAGTATATCCATGCAGTGCTAAAATTTTCCTAATCTTTTTGGATTTTATCGGAATTTTAAAATATTTCTCGGGCTTTATCTGATTTATAAGTTTTTATGCTGTTTCGGTGTGAATTAATGTAAATTATTGATAATTTGTGTGGCAAATTATTCAATTAACGTTAATTTGATCAGGTATACTTATACCGGGTGTTTCAAAAATGTCCCAGGAAAATCATACCGCGAGATTAAGCTTGTCAAGACGAACAAAAAAGCTCCGTACCCAATTTCGATTTGATGCGTAGTTTTTGAGATATTGTCAACTGAAAATCTGTACAATCACTGTAAAAAAATACTTAAAAAAACTGTCGTGGCCTGTTATGTGATGCAGAAATTCCTTGATTTTAATTGACAATATCTCGGAAACCACGCATTGGAACGAAATTTGGTAAAAAGCTTTTTTGTTTGTCTCGACAAGCTTAATCTCGTGATATAGTTTTCCTGGGACATTTTCAGAACACCCTGTATACATTTACATCAACTATCTTAATTTCCTAACAATGTAACTCTCCTTTAAAATTTTAGTAAAGTTTACAACGTAACACGACGTTCTCTATGAAAAATGAAAAATTTTACTCGTCAAATACTAATGAAAAAAAAAACCAACACAAAAAAGTTTGTGCAATTTCAAACAGATTGGTACTTTGGAAAATTCGAATAACCATCATAATTGAAAGATATTGATAAAAATGTAATCATGCATTGCCATGACCAATGAAGAAGGCTCAACACCTAAATCAAGTAACCGCTTTTTCTTAAAAAATTTTAATTGACGGTAAACAAAGCTTTTTTTAATCCACCTATATATAATATTTTGACTGGAAACCGTACTTACAAGTTGGCAGATGAATCAATAAAATCATTATTAACCGTTTATTACAATTTTTTGGGAAAAAGCGGTAACTTGATTTAGGTGTTGAGTCTCTTTACAGAAAATGTTCAAATTGAAGCATAAAAAGAGTGGAATAAAGTAGACTTATGATAAAAAAGGGCACGAATCAGGGCCACGAATGTATACCTACTTCCGAACGATTGCGGTTATTGCTGATGTGCCTATATAAGAACACGTAAGCAGAATAAAAAAGGCTACGAAAGAGGAAGAGGTCATTGAGTCAAAAGAGACGAAGACGAGAAAGGAGGAAAAGGAATAAAGAGATGAGAGGAGGGCTGCACTTATAGGAGCGGCAATTGACCGAAATTGGTGCCAATTAAACCGGCTGCTCGAACTACCACGATGGCTCGTAGAAGTATAGTTACAGTTCCATGCAATTCACTTGGTCTCTCTTTCTTTCCCTTCCACCTTTTTTATCCTAGCACTCTTCTGTTCTGTGTAAGCTTTTAGTCTACTGGCTCCATCTGCAGAGAGCTAGAATCTGCTATTGTAATCTCAAAAGATTTTTCAAAATCATCTCCTCATCCCCGTCACTCTCTCACTCATCTCCTCTCTTACACTCTCTCACATGGAAAACCCGACCGAACCCACGTCTCTTTCCAACCAGCAAGTGCAGAAGCGACTCCCAGCACCAGGGTACATAAGTAACACAATGTGTACAGTATACGCATCAAATCGAAACACCGAGAGCCTAACGCGATTACCTTTGCACCAAACTCTCGTAGACAGCCTGGACGTGTGTACAGGTAGCCTAAGCACCGCCGCAAAGGCATCAACGCTCGCGATATAATGGAAAGGAGCCGCGCCCGCGATTTTCCGCGTCGTCGGGAGGACGGCTCTAACAAGCGCGCGGCGTGTAATAGCTTCTGCGCTTCTGGCGCAGCTTCGGACTGTTGCCGACTCGTCGTCGTCGTGGTTTTGGTTTCGCGCGTTTTATCACCGCGATGGAAATGGTGGACCGAGGTATTGCCGGGTGCGGAGGGATGATGGAAAACGAGACGATGATGATGAGGAGGACGCGCGCGTTTGTCGCTGCGGTCGATGGACGAGACGATGGCGTTGTTGTTGTTGTTGTTGTTGTTGTTGTTGTTGTCGTCTCGACTGGCTTGGGGTGGAGTTTCCGTCGGAGTGCGTTGAATTACTTTCTCGATGGGCGCTCGTTATTGGCGGTGATTGGCCAAAGCGGGATTCGGTCGGTGAGTGTTGACGAGGGAAACGGGAGGGCGATCGCAGAGTGTGGCGTCAAGGTCGTTGGGAGGATTTTGTGCGATGCAGGATCTGCAGGTGTTGGTGCAGGTTCTTTTTTCGTTCAGTAATTTTGAGGTGAGTCTCGGGCTCTGCAGGTGACGTCCGGAATGTGTTCTCCGAGTGGGATGATTGGGATCCCTCAATTTTTGCAAGTCGAGTGAAAAATTTGGAGAAAATCGTAAAGTCATCAGTTTAACGCGTTTTTTTAATATTACACTGGTAAATTTATTTTGAAGAGCTTGGAAAGAATATCTTTTCATGGACCATCCCAATAAGCATTTGATTAAGTACAAGGATTTAGTTATTTTTGTTGTTGTTGTTGTTGTAGAAAACAAGTAAATTTTTTAAATACGTTTCATCTGACAAGCGTTGTCTTACGCTACTCATCGAGCTGCAGACATAAGTTTTCTCAGTCCTGTCATTCTGTCAAAATAACTCGCATGATTACTCTGATTATTCATACGTATTTTCGTCTTTTGTCACGCTTCTTGCACTCTACAAAAAAATGCGTGAAATCTCACAGTTTATTTTTAGACGAGTGCATTGGCTCCGTTTATTTTCGAAATACTGTAGGAGAGGAGTAATTTTAAACCTGCGTTATTATATTCTTCGTGTTGTTATATAGTTGGCAACAACTCAGATTTTTCATGATGGACTTTTCCCCGCTGTATTTCGAGAAAAAAAGGCGCCACCGTGAAAAATCAATGACCGAATTCACCGTGCTACAACTCTTTTTTTTTTCTTACGCCCTCATCTCGATACTCGTTCCTGAAGTGCCTCTTCTTCGTTCGGCTTTTATTGCACCAGTCTCACGAGACTGTTCAAGTGCTTTCGTTGTGCATGTAATACATACACTCACACAAGACTAATGGCCATAGACATAAAACTTTATGATCATAAAGTGAACTGCACTATTGTCCATTTTTTTTTCTACCCTCCTTTTTCAGAGTTTATCGCCCTGAAAAGAAAAAAACTTTACGACGGCGATGACGTTTTTGGTAAAAAAAAACTAGACGATTTAAAAAGTAGCTGCGGTAGTTGAGAATGTTTCTTTGAAATATCAGATGGATGATAATTATTCGAAGAAGTCGCTGTGCCGAACTTTTAAAATCAAGCACAGAGTACTGGTAAAGCTGGTAATTTTTTTGTTAAAAATGCTCGATTAAATCTGTAAATATTTATCATTAGTAATGTAATTTATTAAATCATAAGAGTTGCGTTGCAGCACCATAGGAAGAGAAAATACTCTACTAAAATCACGCTTTTGTTCACAAAATTTATCTCCACTTGCAAAATCATGATTGAAAAAAATTTTCATGTATCGCACATTTTTCCGTAACTTGTAAAACACTTTTCCAATTTTTCACCAGCTTCTGCTAAAAGTATACACAGCTACATTGGACAAAGTTTTTTTTTTAATCCGCAGGCACTCATGGCGTCGGACGATGAAAAAAAAAACAACAACGCAACAACCGCCGGAAAAACGTTCTTCCTCGTATCCATCCACAAAACCGATGCCTTTTCATCGAATCGACACCCATCACCTTCGCGCCCAAAACGAGAAAAAACAACCCCACCCAACAGACTCGCCTTTGCCAAAGATCGCGCGGCCTCGCCACTCGATCTCCCGCAGGAATTCCCCGCGCGCTTCGCAATAACTTTCTCGTTGAACGATCCCCGAGCATACCCCCCGGACGAAAGTCCCCGCGAGCCGCAATTAGAGACGCTCGGCCGATCGCGCGCTCGTACGTGCCGATTATCCGCGTGTATGTACTTACCGCGCACCACCGCGCGCGGACGGACGCGGAAGACGAGCGGCCCCGGCTTTTCCGCGCGACCTCCTCGCGGCCCGGGGACGAGGGGAGAGTTACGAATTTCAAAAAAGCCCGGCGTCGTGAACGGGCGCGCGCGCGGTTGAAAGCTGCACGGAACCCCCCTCCCCACTGGAGGCTCGTCGTCGGCGCGAGCCGTTTGAAGAACGTTTACGGCCTCGGCGGCCGCGCTTTTGTAATACACGCTCTGCGCACGGCGCGCGGATTTATCATGCTGTCTCTCGTCGTTGCGGGGCGCAGCCGTTGGACTCGCGGCCGGCGCGCGGGACGGCGCGTAAGTGCGGCGCGTAATAAGCGCGGGCGCGCCGGCGCGTTGAAAAGCTCGAGGGGACGGGGGAAAACGGGCGAAGGGGGGAAAGAGCTTTCCAACGAGGATTCCTCGACGCTGCTCTCGTTTGAGGCGAGCTTTTTATCTTAATGCCTGCGTCTGCCGGGGGTAGTAGTGGAGAGTGCGGGAAAATTGTTTTTTCACCGTGAAAGTACGCGACAGCCGGTGATAACGATCATTGTTGCATCACTGGTCTCTTTTTAGTGGAGTTCCGAATAATTCAACTGGACGTCGATTCGATTGGAGTTTGACCGATAATTAAAATTGATTGCTGAATTTACTCGTATTTTTATCGACAATCATTGAACTTATACATAGTTGTGGATCGAAAAAACAATCGATTTGATAAACACCATAAATGTCGAACGATTTGAATCCTTCAAAATAGAATACTCGGCTTTCGAAGTTAAACGCTTCAAGTATTTATTGAAATTAATCTCTTGAGGGACGAGTGGGTGATAAAATTGAAATTTGGAGTAAATTAGCCTTTTCAATACTCACCATCTATATGTTTTGTGTTACAATTTCAAAACGATTGCCGATGCTGTTTTTTAAAAATTCTAAATTTTTGCGTGATCCACAATACTTTCTCTGTTTTGGATATTTTTTAAGATACTCCCGTGTGAACTCTCGATAAGTAACGTAAGCCATCGCTGATAAAATATTAAATTCGATAAGTATATGCACTATCAACTCTCTCGACCCCACGAGTGAAAGATCGACTCGACCCTCGAATTAAATTTCTTCCAAAACACTGCGGACACATACACATGGAATCCACAGCGTTTCCATTACCCCCGCACCAAACAACCACATTTAACGATCCGCGGCCACAGAGCCGCAGCACGCACGAAGACTCGAACCGAGCGAGAGCGAACGCGATAAAACGGTCCCCCCCTGTCCCGAGCCCTCCTCTCGCAGCCCTCGATTGTCCCCGCGGCACGACTCGACACTCGCGCGCGCGGACAATGCGGCCGGCGCGCAAAAAAATCAGCTGCCCGAGCGCGCGGAGAAACGAGATCACCCCCCCGTACAACCTCCCCGAGAGTTATGTACACATTGTAATGCGCGACGAAGGGGGGCTGGGGACTCCCCTTCGTCGTTCATTATCATCCGCGGGCTCGTCCTTGCGCGTGGAGCGTTCGAAATGCGAACGGCTCTCTCTCTCTCTCTCTCGAGGGAGGGAGGGAGAGTCGTCTCTCTGTGCGTGTGCACAACGCCGCAGCTGTTCTCTGCTTCCTCGTATCTCCCTGTCGTGCGTGAAATGGGATTCCGGGGAGGCGCGAGTCCCCCAACGAGTTCGTTAATGTATCGATGCCCCGGACGGAGCGCGTGGTGTTCCGGTGACGCAGAGGATACAGTCCTGGACAATCATTTCGGAGCCAATGCTACGAATTTTAATTCGAAATCGGTCGTATCGCTCGGTATGGGTATCTTTTTTTATCGAAACAATGGGAGAAGTAGGACTTTTAATCACACGACTGTTGTAATTTTATGCTCGCAACGATTGCGTGTACTTCGTTCTAAAAACGAATGATTATCTTTTGATGAATAATTCATTTGGATTAATCATTTCCATCATACGGCACGTTCATACTGCAGAAAGTTATTAATCGATTTTGTGCGCGTAAACCGTTCGTCGTCGACCCAAATGTACAACATTTTTCCGATTATTCCACAGATAACGGTATCATGATAAATACCAAGAATATTGTTGTATCATTGAAATTATTCAAATCGAGTACTATAAATTCCGGCAAACGAATGAAAAGAAGCTTCTTTTTTTTTCATCCAAATTCGACAGGTCACGCTTATCGTCCGACGTTTTCAAAAGGTACAATGTTCTTTTCCTGGAAAAAAGTGTACACTTAATTTTGTTCGTTTCGAAACAGAAGGGGCACGTTTTTCGTCTGGACAAAGTCAGAAAATAGCCGCGCCACTCTCCAAACGGTTTTTCATACCCGTCAGTTTCCTGCCGAACATGAAAAGTTCCAACGTTACGGTTGTACATTTTTGCAGCGAAGCAGCAAAATTCACGGCAAAACAAAGCCCGAGTGTCGCAAACTGGACCGCGCGGAACGAGAGGCACCGCTAATTGGACGACGGTGGCTATGACGAATGACAAAGCCGAGGCGAACGTCAAGAGCCGCGGAGCGAGAGAGAAGCACCGTTGCTTCGGACCATACGGACACCACTGCGTGGTTTTTGCGCGAATCGGACGCCGCGTAGGAATAACACTTGCGCGAATCGCGAGGAGTAGTCTTTTTCCATGTTCGGCCGCAACGATAACTGTGCATCACTTGAAAATCCATGGTTGTTATCACCGATGTAAAAATAACACCGACAATGTCGATGAGCGCGAGAGCGCGGCTCCGTTAGCGGCGAGCGACCATACGCGCGTATTTAGATTAACGATCGCGGTGCGGCGGTACCCGTTAGAACGACTCCGATGCTGGAGGAACAAAGTGGTTCATTAACATTATTTTGAAAAACAATTCGTTGTTGCATTTATATGTGTACTTCGGTCGCGCAAAAAGTCTTATCGGTAAACACGCCTCTTCATTAACTCCGGATGAATAGAAATCGAGGAGTGCCGGCGCGATATCGTATTTAATTGGTTTTTAAATACTTTTCGACTTGTTCTGGCCAAAAATGGCATGCTCTGTTTCTCCTAGAAACGGTGAGTGACTAGTAAACTCTTGGGATTTTGATCGTGAACAAATTTTATTCGTCATCGACATTCAATTTATTAGATGTCTCTGCACCACCAGGTCGATAAGACTACAGCCTTACGGTACACCCCTCATACACGTCGGAGCACAGCGCGGAATGAGAGATACGAAAAAATACATCTACCAGCCAAAGAACAATGACCACAAAATCACAGCGAGCCGGATCGGTCCGGGGCAAAAACCCGATTACCGACTCTCTCTCTCTCTCTCGATACCAATCGGCAATTTCATCCAGCTCGCGGATAGCGCGACAGATAAAAAAAGCCCCGTCCATAACTCACTCGCGCGCATTCCCCGAAGAGAGATAAGAACGAGCTGCATCTGGAGCAGAGTCTGTACGTACATGTACACGCGAACGAGGAAGTCGCGGGTATGATGATACTTATATACACGCGCGGAGAGAGACAACTCGGCCGCGGTGGTCGGATCCGCGCCCGAGCGCCTCGCGGGAATCCCGGCGCTAATTGGGAGCGGTGGTGCAGGCGTGACGTTATCTCGGCGCGAGGTGCGACTGTGGAAATTGTGTCGGGGGGGGGTGGTGGTGCATTATTTTGGGTTTCTTTTTTGTTTAGAGGCGCTACGAATGATGCTCAAAGTTCGTTCGGAACAACAATAATTGGCTGACGAACGCTCCGTTTTTATTGTCAAAAGTGCACTCAGCGATGCAGAGAATGCACGCGTTCGTGTGGTACCATCTCTTCTCGGTAGAAGAAAGAGGAACCCCTCTTTTTTTTATTATTTTCTCCGAAACCCATAAAAGGTTTGATTTGCAGCTGGGTCACGTTTCGAGCCGGGAGCACTTTTTGGACGTACACCGTACTTTGCTGGCTTCGGTTTCATCACGATTTCAAACGCACTTTCGAGAAGAACGCGATGGAGTAATAATAATATACATTTTGGCGGTTTCAGAAGACACGGTCCGTTGGTACTTTTTGCTCGTCGAGTTGATGGCGCTCGTTTGTGGACACCTTTACGATTGTTTTCAGGATTTTTTTTTTTGAAATCTTTTCACAGAAATATATATTCATGACTGTGGGTCGCCGTATCGTTAGTCACATATATTTTCCCATTTGATAAAAGGAATCGTTTTTTCGTTCGGAGAATACTATTGCAATCGTTTTGAGCACTAAGTAGAGTACTTTCATGAATCTTTATCTTAGCTTTTATGCGATTTGATGAGACACATGTGCTCATATACTATAGCAACGAGCTGAAAAATATTTTTTCGTATAAAAACGTTATTCATGGTAATTTATTGATTGAAACAATGTGCCTTGCATCCAATGTATAAATAAACGCAGTTGTGTACAATATTTTACGGACTTCGAAGATGAATATTTTAATACAAAAAATACTGTTTTCAAAGCATAGTCCCACATGACACTCACAAGATAATGCACCCCTTGAGCAACATTTTCGAAAAAATCTCCCAAGATTGACCAATATTTGTAAAACATCGCCTTTCCCTGAAACGATTTTTGCACGCAGAGCCATTCTCCCATCAGTGTACTAAGCACAAGATAAAACAACACTATAATTCACCTGTACGAATAATCACCGTAAGATTCCTTCGCGCAACAAACCTTCGGCTACCCGCGTATAATATACATATATCCCACCATCAGCCATTCAAAACATTTAGAGAAATGCATGAACGCGAAGGAGAGACGGTAAAATTCATATTACCGCAGGGCATGCATTCGGTGTCCCCCAAGAGGTAGCGAGCGAGTAGCGAGTACAAGCCCGGCGCCTGGTTTTCGCATAAACACACAAAAACATACATCATCGCGTTGGATTATACGCGCTCGCGTGCACGTTGTGTATTTT
>JAPYYV010006443.1:0-14302 GCA_030522625.1 Copidosoma aretas | reverse complement strand
AATAACCTCTAATTCTTCATAAATCACCTATATATGTTTTTTCTTTAAATTTCCGTTTATTTTTTGACTAACTAATTTGCGAAGAATTTTTTTTTTTTTTTTTTTTTTTTTTTATTTTAAAACTTATGCATATTTTGAAGTTTCATAATCTAAACATAACCTACAAATATTGTACAAATAATCTTTAATCATGTTCTATCTCCAAATTTGTTCTTATTATTATACAAAAAAGCATTATGAAACTACGGAGTGTAAGTAAAATATTTTATTTGCCCACGTGATTTCTGTACTGACATGGGGAGCTCCAATTGCTGTTTTATGTTACGAAAAGAATCAAGAAAACAACAGTATAAATTTTCTATTCTGAGTACAATAACTCAAACTTGTCAAGATATTCACTGAACAATAGAATTATTTCATTCTTTAAAAAAGAGTTTGATTCGATAATTCTACATATAAAATTCAAATAAATGATTCTCACCACATTATTGTAAAAAAAAAAAAAATAACTAAGTGCATGCTAAATCAACATTGTAAGAGGTATAGAATGATTTATTTAATATGAGATATAAAATATAATTATAATATATAATTAATCAGGGTTAACCAAATATTTTTTCAGCGTTTAATAAAAGAACTAAAAATATAATGATAATTTATTTAGTATAGAATCTAAGTTGTTCTAGTCCAGTATATCACATGAATTAAAAGTACTTGAAATGAAGTATCAATTACCTTTGTACGTACACTGTAAACGCTAATTGGTAAATTTTGACGTTAGGATTCGTGAATTTGTAATATAAATATTTTCAAATTAGTAAATTAGGTAGAGATACTATTTTTTAATGATTATCTTTTTGAAACTAGTAATACAAAGCAGATTAATATTTTGAAACAGTAACATCTAAAAATTACAATTTTTAATTTAGTAGAACCATCGAAGTAAAAGTTTCTTATTTTCAAGAAAGTAGTAACGAAAGTTAACCATTTTCAAATATGTGAATATTAATATCTACAAATTATACAAGTGTCGTAGAAATTTTACAATTTTGGAATTGGTAAATTTATAAAACTACTTATTTTAAAAAGTGCAAATTACAATACTCTAACCCTACTGACTTTATAACAGCAAACGTGCGTCTGTCAAAGCACAGCGTGTATAAGTGCCTAAAATACATGTCCGTATATTAAACGCCAGAGAAACAGGAGTGTCCAACCTATGAAACAAGGATAATAATAAAAACTTATGTTCTTTCTTCCAGATGTAAGTATATATATCCATAGCTAAAAAAAATTTTTATTGTTGTATCTCCATGTTTGAATGTAGTCTGTTATGCATGCAGGTTATGTATCTTTTAGAAAACAATCGACGCTAAGCCTTGGAGACCAAGGTCTCATAGCCCATGCTTTTTTCATTAACCACGTAAAACGAGACGCATTACATTACGCATTAATAGAAATTCGTATTAGCCTGGCGCTCTAAAAGTTTTTTAAAAGTTGTCATAGACTTTGTTCAGATAGTACCAACATTATGCATGTGTAACCAGATAATACGTGTTGAGGTTTAGGTCTGGAATTTGTGTATGATATCTGGATACGTACAGATGAAGGTGTCATGCCATGCAAAAAAATTTATCATGGGTTTCGGGTTTATAGACTCAGAACATATTTAAAGTGATGGTTTTAGTAATTCGAAAGTGTTAAATTGTAATACTAGTCTTTTGAATAGAATTAAATCAAGACCAAGTTTAAAAAAATATGTTTTACATTTTCTTATATTGAAAATGGTAAAATTTCATAATTATTCTTTTCAGAATTGAAAACTTTTATCCCAACTTTTTACCAGTTTGAAATTAGTAATTCTCTCAAATAACACTTTACAATTTGAATTTTTCTAAATTTACATTTTTCAAATTTGTAGATTATTAGACCTACTCATTTACAAAAGATGCGAGACCGAGTAACACTTTGAAAATAGTAAATTTGTGGTTTTACAAATTTAGAAAAATTTATTTTAAATATTCAGTGTTTTGAAATGTGTAACAGAAAAATTTACCAATTCTAACGTCGAAATTGACCAATTAGCGTTTACATTGTAGTAGAAGTAATTAGGATGAAGTAATAATTTTTGTTTTTCATTTAATTTAAGAAAAGAAATAAAAAAATAAAATGCTAATGTTTGCAATCACAGTAGTCGAATTTATAAATCATTATTATTATTTTTTTGTAAGGCATTATATCTCGCATGTACTTGGTTAAGAAAAGTTTAATAAGGTTACCGTTATTTTTTTACTGGATAAAAGTAATCTATACGAAATCTAAAATGCGGATAATATAACTAAATTTTTTACGACATTTCAATCAAATTTGAAGGTATTAGACGAAGTCTTTTAAACAGATTAGTTAAGTACATCTGTATTGACGAATATTACGTTGTCGGATAGTATTTTAAATATACGATTCGGCATTATGTAATGGAATTTCTTTTATTCTTTATAATATTATCGATGAATTATTCTCAAATGTAGTTTGTTCCTAGTCAATAAATTTCAATACCTGTGATAGTACGTTGAACTGATTATAACTTCATTTAAATCATTAAACTACTTATAAAAATAAATTATACTTGCAACTACATCTGTACTCAAAATTGTTTAATACTATTACGTATTTTGTGCATTTCCCTAAGAAAAAATTTTGTCTGTAATATAAAACAACGGTTATAAATAGTATTTGAAAGAAAATTTATCATTTATGATGATATCAAATTAATGCAAAATATAAAGTTATCAACATTCACAGGGAGAACGAAGAAAATCTTAGTGACGCAGATACGGAATCAGATGAAGAATAAAAAATGTTTTATTCAGACACTCATACAATTACCATGCGTTTTATATGTCCTTGTAGTAATGCTCTTCTAGCACGTCGTTTTACAACATTTTCGCTGTGTTATGTAGCAAAAATATTATGTGAATCTACAGAAGTTTGAAAGTTATTCGCATGATTATATACATTAATTAGGTCATTTCTGTAACACGAAAATGGTTTAGTACACAAATATGGCACGTGTTCTGCTTTTTGCTCCAAAGCCAGCCTGACTCTCCTCTAAGATTTTACACTCGTCTACTTATTTTGTTGCTCTTTAAGCGATTGTAATTGCTAATATCTTGTATCCCCATTTTAATATCGCAACTTCTCTGTAGTTTTTAGCGTCCTCCTACCCCTTACCTGCCTTCTGAATTGAATATATTCTTGCTTTTTTCCATCCTTTGAAAATTTGTGTTTCTGTGTATAACATAACTCATCACGTGTGTTTAATAATTCATTCATGCAAATCATGGGCAGATTTTTAAAACATTTCTACACGATTTCGTTACCTCCTCCGGATACTTCGTTTTTATTTCACCTAGGTCTTTCTCTCATGCAATGATCGATACATCCTTGTCAAAATCCTTCTAGACTTTATTGGTAATTTCTATACCCTTTTTTTCGTTTTCGCATTATATGACTTATTGTTGTCTACGAAACAATTTTTTAAATTATTCTTTTATGCCTCTTTTCTTATTTCCACCCCCTTTTTTCGGTTTGAATTTTCCAATCGCTTTATAAAACTCATTTGAATTTTGGCTTTCTGTTTCTTTGCTTAGTTTTTCATCGGTTTTTTCTGTTTTTATATCTCTGATAGTTTCTTTCAACTTTTTTTTTTCATGTTTTGATTCAATTTTTGTACTCTCTTTTGTTATTTGACCATTACTTGAGTTTATCCATACTTTCTCTTTTCTGTTCAATGATTATGAAAGACTGTTCATCAATTTTGCAATATTCTACTTCTATTGATTATTTCTAGTTCCTATGCTACTTGCGTTATTACATTAGGTAACCTGTCTTATTTTTCTTTGATATTTATTTTACCTTGGTTAATTATTTGACCCAAATGTTTCCCTCCTATCTTATCTAGTCTTTATCAATACTGAAATTTTTACTTCCTTTCCATATTATCATTTTCTTATAATCTCCTGCTTCTGTTCCTTATTTCCTTTCTCGTATAATATTGCCTGCTATTGCAAAGGTCATCGGCAAATGATCAGAGTCACTTCTAGTTCCCTCTTTCATCGTTTTCTCAGCAATGTAGCCCTCCATCTTTACCTCCAATACAACATTGGGACTGATCGATTCTATTATCCTACATAATCTACTCGTACCTATCTCCCCTCGTATACTTATTCTTCATTACTAATCTTAAGTTTCAGTACGATCTCAACGTTTTTCGCCTTCACTATTTAGATCTATATCCTCTGAATTTCTTTGGCTACAAACATTTGTGTCTTTTTCTATTTTCTCCAATTTCATCCTATTATTTAAATTGATAGCTACTATAACTTTGTCTCCGCCTATTACCCCTAACTCAGATTAACTTTTCAATTTTCCTAAAGTCTTATCTAGTTTTAAAAGATTATACGTGTTAAAATGGCACATAAAATGTTACAATCATGAACAAATCAAATGCATTTTTTATTAGTGGGAGAATCTAGTAGGTACACAAGCAAACAATTGATGTACATTATATGAAACACGCAGCTGATCTAGGTGGAAGCATATTAGCTTCTCTGAACACTAAAAGCCCGTACTTATTTTCGACTACAAATACCAATCAATAAAATTTTTAATACGAATTAAAAATCTTTCAATAATACTAAGAATGGAATGTAAGAGTGAAAAAAGTCTTTCTCGAGTGTGGTTTGAGCACGCAGCCTCCTGTTAACGAGACAGATGCTCTTATTAATCGAGCTACCGGGGAACTGCGTGTTCATGACACAGTAGGTTCAGATTAATTTATTCCTCGCAGAAGAGCTGTTTTGCACTCGAAGCTCGATTCACTAATGTAAATAATAAATTCTTGTACAAGATTGTAGAAGTATGATCAACAGACTAACAATAATAATCTGTAACGAGAATAAAAAAATTTTGGATTTCATAAGATTTGCATATATAATTTTTATGGAATAAAATGCATAGCATACGATTGGTTTACATGAATTTGCCGAGCTGTGTCTTAAACAATGTGCCATTGCTGGGAATCGATAAACGCCTAGACTCAGCCCTTGCACGATACATCAGAATATGAAAACAATGACTCATGTTGTGAATTTGAAGATGCTCAACAAAAGTTTAAGAATTTAATTATATCATTATAAAAATTGCATAAATATCATTTTACATAGAAACAATACGAGGTGTGTTCAGAAAACAGCGGAAATTTTTTAATTGCGCACGTTTGGAGAGTCAGATTTTTTTTATTATGTTGATTTACATGCTTCTAAAGCATACAAAACATTTTAGCTGTATTCATTGTTTACTTTGTCTGTGGCAGACGCTAAGGCTTGACGTGTTTCCATGAGCTTTGCGATTTTCGTTTGTGAAAACAATTTGAAGCCAGAAGTTCTCCACTGGGACTATTGAGCATTAATTCCGATGTCATATCCGTAAATCTATGTTTTAAAATTTTGATATCGAACTTTCCAAACCTGCAAAATCTAAAAAATTCCTGTGATTTTCTAAAAACACCTTGTACTTCTGATCGTTTTTTTTTTGCTCAATTGTCCCAGATTTTCTGAAATGAGAAAAATTGCTGATATTGTTTATAAATCAAATAGATCAAGTGACATTTAGTACATAACGATTCACAGTCACAGATCGATGAACTATTCTGCAGCAACTTTTTTCTGCGGGAAATTTTGCCGAAGAATTATGCTGACATTAAATCTCTCGTGACTTGTCACTGTATTGCAAAGGCTTATTCTTAACTTATATTCAATATAAGAGAAAATGTTTGTAAAAGAAAAGTATTAGTCTTCTGTGATGTCGCAGAAAATTATGCCTATATTTTACAGAATACAGCGCAGGTTTTTACTACAAAAACAATTAGAGCACAGTATTTTATCATTAGTCTAAAAATAAAATAAATAATTATAGAATTATATGACTTGCAGATGCCACAAAACATGATGCAACTTGAGCTTTTTTTTTCTTCTTGGCCGGGGACACATTATTCTACAGGTTGCCATAGGTAGGTGGTGTTAGCAGTTTCTTGGTGGGAGATTTAACTTGATTTTGGGAGTAAGTAGAGTGTACATGTTTAATAGTGATTAAATTATTCTCGATGCTGAGAGCCAGCACTGTGTAAAGCAATTTGTTTGGCACAAAGCTGCATTTATTTTTCATTATGATTTTATTTTAAACTCATATATTAAGATTAGATGTACTATCTTCAATTTTCATAACTATTATATCCTTACCTAAAGAAAGCTTGTATATTCATAGTAAATGTATATAATAAATTTATTTTAAAAATCATAATTATAATAGTAATAAAAATTATATTTAGTACTGTGTATAATATTTACTTCTATCACTAAGACTATTAAAAAAATCTATCAATAGACCCACACACACTTGAAAATATGCTTTTTTATTTCTATCGAAATAAGTTACTATGTAATAAATTTTATAAATTATCAGATTTTCCAACATATGATTTTCCTAGAACTACCATTAAAAGTAAAAAAATCGACTTTTTCTGAAAATTCAATGTTTGAAAATAAAATTGTAATTAAAAACCATCCTTTATAATCTTGCGATAAGACTAATTACATTCGTAGACAAACGTATACTAATATATACGTTTACAATATTATTTAAAACAAAATACGGTATTGTTTATAAAATTTCAGTACTTTTTATACTTTTTTTAAATACCTTAAAAAAATGAAAAAAATCATACTAAAAATGAATTTGTAAGGTTCAAAAAAATTTTACGTTTCAGTTAATTGGTGCTTGCTGATAATGTTACAACCCACCTTAACAAGATCATATTCTAAATTTTATAAACTTACCTTATTATCAGAAAATTATGATCTATTCACTCTGAAAAAATAGATTTTAATTTAAAGCGTTTTTCTGAGGAAGTAGAAATATTTTATATTATAATTATTGCTGCACTCATTCTTTATGTCTCATTTTGTAATACAACAAAATGCACGAACTGCTTTCATAGGAGTAGGAGAAAGAGAGTTTGCAACTGCAAATTTACTATAACGTAAATTTTTTTTACATTTGTATCATAATAAGGCTGCATATTTGAATGATCTTAATTCCATTTAATTTATTAGTAAATAATTAAAGACAAATAGAATTAATGTTTAAAAAATAGTTTAGTTTTATATCGATATTAATTTTTATCATCTTTCAAATTTTCCAACATAAATCATTCTTCAACAATGTTAAAAAGATATTCTTCGAAAAAATTAGTTTTTAGAATCTTACAAAATATGTTAAGAAAGAAAAATTCAGAAATGTTAATTTAGAAATAAAAAAATCAATGTGCGATTAAAATCTGTTGATGAAATCTTTATGCACAATTGATTGTAAAAATAAAAAAGCATACAGCCATCCACTCACAAACAATTTTTTTTTTCGTTTATAAAAATACGTCACTCTTTATGCAACTTTTTTTTATTTCATTTGATTATATTACTTTGTCAGAAATTTCACAATCTCATAAATTTGCCAATACAAAAGTGAAACTCATAAAAAAGCTTTGATGTCTTAGCGTTTAACGTGCTTGCTGCCTAGTCTGAGACACTCCGAGGGACCAGGGTTCGAATCCCCTCTAAAAATATTAGGATCTTTCTCTCGGGCTCTTTTGATAGAAACTTATCCGGTTTTTAAGACACTAGTTGATTTTTCCGAACGATGTCTGGACTTCAAGGGCTTCCTTCCGGTGAAAGCCAACACCTGGCCAGCTCGTCGGTAATGTCACTATCGATTTCAACAGTCGGTACGGTAAGGTAGATAGTAGATAGAGGACATCCTTCCAATAACTTGATACCTATGCCGGGGTATGCTTAAGACGATCGCTGCGCCCTGTAAATAGTACCCAGTAGGATGGTTGACCACGTCGTCTAAGGGGAACTTGGCACTAGGGGCTAGCACGAAAGACTCGCATACTCGGGGGGACATCCGGGAGTTAGGTAAGATGGGATTGAAAATTTGGGTATGTAGGTCGGATTAAGAAAGAAAGAAATAAGTTGGTTATAGAAAGATAAAAGCCCAGAAATCGGGCAAACGTGGAAATAAACATTCGAAATACTGAAAGGGAATTCTAAGATATGGCTGTCTATATACATGTGTATATATATATATATATATCTTCCTATATCATATAGTTAATTCGTGTTGGTCGTAAGTAAAGCGCCCCCACGCCCACCTACACGTTTTATTACATTATCAAAAGTGATGTAAAAATTTGCTGATTTATAATGATTTTTTATAGTAAGTCTGACCCACCACGCCCGCATCATCCCTCCACGCCCCCCCGCCCTTTTTAGTCTAGTTTCTAGCCCACATTATAAGGTGAAAATATGTTGTTTTTTCCGTTAAATAATATTGTTAAGCCTCCCCACTTCCTCACTACAGCCCCCTTTATTTTAACAATAGCTCCCACATCTCCCTACGCCCTCTTACGCCCACCCCACGCCCCACAGTAGGCTAGAATGCCAAAATTTGTCAAACATTAAGATAACTCTTGACAGGAAACTCCGATTAAGACATTTTTTTTTTTTTCAGCGTTTGGATAGAAGAATAGAGAAAAATTAGTCTTTAGCCGTACCGTGACTCTGGGGGGCGGTAAAAACCCCCCAAAGTCCCCCAAAACCAAAAATAGAGCCTATTTAAAAAACAAAACATTATATCGTTCCCTAAAAACGGATAAAAAATTTCTTATAGTAATCCAATGTCACATAACCTATAATTTATTATGATTTTGAGCAATTGAAGATGGCGGCAGCAATATGGTGACCAAAATTACCAAAATTTTAGAAAATTTTTATTTTTTTTCATAAATCAGGTATAAACTTAAATTTAATTGTTAAAATTTATTTTTAATATTATAAAGTTAAAATACCTAATTCCATTTTGTATTAAAAATAGCGGCTGACGCAAAATGGCGGCTGATGTATATCTCCAAAGTCCCCGCAACATGGGTGTCAAATAAAAGAGCTCTTTAAGTGTAATGGAATAAAATAGATCTTACCTTTATAAGTTTAAAATGGTGGCCAAGACAAGATGGCGGCTTGCGCAACATAGGGGTTTTTGTACATCTCCAACGCTGTCACAACATGAGTATAAAATGAAAGAGCTCTCTGATTAGAATAAAATGAAATGCATTGCACCTTCATTAATTCAAAATGGCGGCCAATATTTAATGGCGGCTGATGTTCATCTTTAAAGCTTCCGCAATATAGGTTTTAAATACAAGGGCTCTAAATGGACTAATCGAAGTAGGTTTCACCCTTATCAGTTAAAAATAGGGGACAATATATGATGGTGGCTGTCACAAAATGGTGGATTGATCATTTTTTTTGAATTCCTCTCTATGGGTTCCAAATAAAAATGTTTGACAAGTAGAATATGGCAGGTTATGTGAAATTACTGGAGTCGCATATGGTGGACGACGAAACATTGCAGATTATCTGCTTGTAGTAAACTCAAATGATATCAATATGAATGAATGGTTACAACAGAAAGATTTTTATTACTATGATTATTTATGAGTTATTATTTTTCGACAATCATCTGGATTATTAACAATTACTTGTTATGATCTTGAAGGCACTATAAAAAAAAAAAACTGTTGTCTTCAGAAATCCAAAAGCGACCACTTTTTTATGTAATTTTATGTATCCCGAAAATTTGTTACCGTGATCCCTCCGCGTGTAGTGCTCAAGATCCTAATCAATACCTATATAGGACATTGATCCATAAAATGTTGTTCAGTTAATCTGTTTACATTGAAAAATTTACGTTTCGACATACATTAATAAACAATATACTCATTCTTAAAATTTACAAAACGATAACTTGTTACGCACGATAAAAAAAATAGTTTTAAACTGTTAGTTGTTTGGTCACGATGTCTTGCACTTAATGTTTAAATCATAACGTAATTATAGTATGATTCAAGATTATATCATGTGCTTCTAGAGCGGATAAAAACTTAGACAATTTTTGCATAAAAGTTAGTTTTTATTTTATTTACATATTTTTCTGAAATTTCACAACAGTAGAGGTTAAATATATTCCACTATTTCAAAGAATGATTGCATAACTATGTTCATTCGTTTTCATCCTAAGAATCACTTTCACTACTTTCATCGAACATACTTTTGGTACTACTATCGTGAAGACTGTCATTCTCATCTATACTTTCATCAGCACTACAATCCTCCCTTTCCCTGACACTGTCGTCTTTTGAAATTTCATATTCCTCGCGTGCAGTTGCTATTGGCAGATTATTTTCGCTAACATTAGCAGCCTTTCTGCAAGATAATTTATTATTTTGTAACACTAAGCCCTGACAATTGTCTCAAGAATTCACTCATACGACTGCATAGCCAAATGAGTCTGGGCTACTAATAGTGGCATAGACATGTTCTAGAAAATCATGTATCACTTCAGGAGGCTCATTGAAATTTAAGGATTAAGCTTGATCGTGATCAGACGATAAGAATAAAATCTGGGCTTCGGGGCTATGTATGATCTAAGTTTTCTTATAAAATAAATTAAAATCTGATTATTGAATCTCTATATTTATATAAGGCCTAAGAATTTATTATAAAAAATGATTTTTGTATCCTAATACATATTTATAAGCAAATCATATATCACTTCTTTCGATAGTTTTAATATTCTTATCATAAATTATAAGTTATTTATCGAATTTTCTATTAAAATTGTAGTTAACTATGTAAGGTCTAGTTAACTATGTAGTTAACTAAAGGAACTTTTTTGAAATAACACGGTCTGTTTTTAGACTTGCAAGATGAAATTTTTTAAATGGTAATGTTCTATTTACTTACATATTCTATTTATATTAAGGCTTGAATTTCAACGTATTCGAAGAATACGTTTAATGTTTGATCGTAGCTATTTTGGTAAAACTCTGAGCTTAGAAAAATATAATGCTTATATGCAACACGAATTACTTTAAACTTTTCCTTATATTTTACTAAGCAACAAAAAAGAGGTGTGTTAAGGGTTGCAGATTAATTACGCAAAAGAAGCATATAATATAAGTTGTTTTTCACCCGTAAGAGATCGTTTTACACAAAATATTTAAACTACAATGATATTTTAGGTAGATAACCCGTGGACCGCGTTAGTCTAATCAGTGTCATGACATACATCGTACACAGGAATATGACAGTCTAGTAGGTCGTAGCTGTATGCTCTTATAAACCGTACAGTTTTAACGTATTATTCCCCATCACCCCGTAGTTTAAAATAGCTTAAATGCACTAAAAAATCTAAAGACTCTTACAATACTGTTTATAAAATCAGTTGGATTCGTTATGTTTATTTCTAAATCAGTTAATGCTATCTTTTTTGCCAACACATCTTAAGAGACATATTTTGAACTTTATCATATTTATACCTATTTCTGAAACCCTAATTCAAAGAAGTTGTTAATAACGTAAAAAAAATTTGGTAAAACTATATTTTTAATTCAGAAATATTTAGATTTTTCATTTCTTACAAATTTACTGCCTCAAGCAATTACAGCTACAACATAATTGCTCCGCTTCCGAATTTACTATATAATACAAGACACATACAAGTAGATTTTTAAAATAAATAATTTTGTTTGTCCTTTCGTTAAACAATTCGTCATGTACAATAGCCAAAAATATAATGATAAGTAGGTGACAAGTAGATTATCTGC
This sequence comes from Copidosoma aretas, assembly GCA_030522625.1. NCBI lineage: Eukaryota > Metazoa > Arthropoda > Insecta > Hymenoptera > Encyrtidae > Copidosoma > Copidosoma aretas. The sequence goes on along the minus strand of JAPYYV010006443.1, from coordinate 2,520 downwards.
AATGTTTCGTCGTCCATCATATGTGACTCCAGTATTTTCTCATAACTTGCCGTGTTCTACTTGTCAAACATTTTCATTTAAAACCCACATCAAAGGGATTAAAAAAAATGATCAAACCACCATTTGTGACAGCCACCATCATATATTGTCCTTTTTTTTTAACTGATAAAGGTGCAACCTACTTCAACCATTCCATTTAAAGAGCACTTATATTTAAAACCTATATTGCGGAAGCGTTAAAGATGAACATCAGCAGCCATTATATATTGGCGGCCATTTTGCATCCATGTAGGTGTTTATTTTATTCTACTCAGAGAGCTCTTTCATTACATACCCATGTTGCGAGAGCTTTGGAGATATACAAAAACCCCATGTTGCACAAGCCACCATCTTGTCTTGGCCACCATTTTAAACTTATAAAGGTAAGATCTATCTTATTTCATTCCACTTGAAGAGCTCCTTTATTTGACACCCATGTTGCGGGCACTTTGGAGATATACATCAGCCGCCATTTTGCATCAACCGCTATTTTTAATACAAAATAGCATTAAGTATTTCAACTTTATTTTATTAAAAATAAATTTTAACAATTAAATTGAAGTTTTTACCTGATTTATAGAGAAAAATAAAAATTTTGCAAAATTTCGGGGATTTTGGTCGCTATACTGCTGCTGCCATCTTCATTTGCTCAAAATCATAATAAATTATAGGTTACGCAACATTGGATTACCATAAGAAATTTTTTATCCGTTTTTTGTAAACGATAAATTGTTTTTTCTTTTCTGAATAGACTCTATTTGTTTTGAAGGGTTTTGAGGAGTTTTTACCGCCCCCCTAAGTCACGGTACGGCTGGGGGCCATTCTTCCTCTATTCTACTATCCAAACCCTGAAAAAAAAAGAGAAAACGTCCAAATCAGAGGAAGCTGTCAAGAGTTATCTTATTTTGAGACAAATTTTAACATTCTAACCCACTGTGCGCCCCCCATTCTCGTTAGGTCATCCCATACTTACCTAACAATCCGCAAGAACTTAAAATTTATTTGAGTCTTATATATTTGACCCCTCCCCCACTGCTCCCCACATACTAATCATTGCCAAAGATGGCCGATTTCACCCGAAATACACATTCTTGCTGAAGTCTCCCAAAAAACAGATGAATTAATCCGATTACAGACGAATCCTTTTTCCCAACCCCCCAACATTGTCGAACATTGCCGAAAACAACCGATTGTAGCTGAAGCAGCTACTTCAGGGCCCATCGGGATTTTCTGTTTGCCCAGACATCTCATTTGGCAAATAGACAGAGGCACAACAATAAACGTGACCGTTCGTAATACAACTGATAAAACAGATAACGGGAGACCCGTACGCTCAAGCTAATAATCTTAAATCACATTTTGAATTAATAAGACGCAATAATAATCAAATAATTAATCCATAGAACCTCATATTTATAAACCAATGATAGAAAAAGATTATATGTGTAAAACTGTGTAAAACAAAATTTTGAAAAAAGTGTAAAAATTGATAAATTATCATTTATTTATTTAAAAATTAACAAATTAATAAAATACAATAAATATTAACTAATATATAGAAAAGCTGCAACTCTAATCTATCTTGAAAGTTTTGAAAACCTATTAAATTAATTGTTTGATAGTTTATTATTGTGAATTAACAAATATTTGAACAAATTTATAAATAAACAGCAATTTACTATTAAAATTAAAAATAAGTTACGAACTGTTATATAGGAAGTAGTTATGTATAGCTTACATACAGAGGTAGCTCGTAGTTAAGTCGACACGGTACACAGCTTGTATTTACCAGATCGCGACATTGAATCCGGTGGAAAAAGGTTTTTTTTTAGAAATTAAAAATTCACTTACGTTAAATGTTTTTGCGAAGGGAAAAATTTTAAATCGTTGATTTACTTTCCGGTATAACGCTTATATATAAGTATAACTTTAATTCAATTATTTCATACATGGAAGGATTCTATCAATGATTGTCTTGTATTATCTTAGACTTATCAGAGTTATCATAAAAAATCGGGGGGTTGGCGAGCGGAGCGCACAAAGGGGCAAAACCCCACTAGTATATATATATGACCGACACGGTAACACAGCGGTAGAGTTGCAGTTTCGACGATCTCCGGAATCAAGCATAGTGTACGGGGCATGTAATAGGTGGGACTCGGTTCGAGTCTCGTCGTTTGCCTAGGGTTCGCTTCGCTTGCTTTTTTCCCGGGGTTCAATTAACTATTTCTCTTACGTTACGGACAACGTGAGCGGGAGGTGTGCAGAAGTGAGTCCTGGTGTTTATACGTAGACACCCGGCCAGGACTCAGGCAATACACCGATTAGTTGTAAGTACCCCCTACCCCCCTCCCTGTCATGGGGAGGCCTCCCATCCCTTATTAGGCCAGTGGAATTAGACGATTGGAGTCGATTTTTCACTAAAATTACGCACAGGTTTTGACATAGTTAATTGTATTCATTTATGTCTCAGGAACCTGG
>JAPYYV010006442.1:0-14241 GCA_030522625.1 Copidosoma aretas | reverse complement strand
TCCCCCCTGGTCGGCCCGGCACTTTTTCGCTCTTTCTTCCCCCCCCCCCCCCCCCTTCCCCCTTCGACCCCAAGCACCAGCAGCAGCAGCGCAAAAGTGCAATCGCTAATCTCAGTTACCAATACAGCCCCCCTTCCCTCCTTCCAAGCGGAGAGTATCGATCAAATTATTCTTGCCTCTCCTCCACGATCGCCCTCGTTCACCCCTTCGAATACGAACCATCAATTCAACCTCCGAGTGAGCATTAAACCGAATAAAACGAAAGAAAAGCGCGGCCTGGCAACGGAGAGCGAAAAACAAAGTCGAGAGATCGGCGAGGAGGGAAAAATATAGGGGATCCATGCAGCGCCGGGCACTATCATCCCGCGAAACCGAGCCCGGGTCGCGCGCTCACCCGTTAGCTCCCGCTCGTTTTTATCCGTCCGCGGAAACGTGACGCAAAAGGAGCGAGCCGGCACTTCTTGTACGATCTGCTCCGAATGGTAACTCTCGTGTCGTACTTAGAGGCGGGGGCAGAGGGGGGGAGAAGGATCTCGTGTAAGGCACGAGAGCTGCAGGGCCGAACAAGAAGAAGACGGACGAACGTGCAGTGTACGTATATACACAGAGGTAAGTACGAAGGTTGGCGGACGGACGGAGGGGGCAGAGAGAGAGAGAGAGAGATCCGATCTGTCTGGCCGTCCCGAGCGGGCCGATCGTGATCGCCGGCCCCGCAATTACATCGTAATTTATGCGTGTTACGGTGTGGAGAGCGGACTCTGCCCCCCCTATGGCCTTTCGCGGGGATGCGGATTTTATCCGGGCAGCGGCGTCCGTCTGCTGGCTCTCCTCCGCGCCGATTGATTTTATCCGCGGGCCTCGTCCCTTTTTGCCTTGCACCCGCCGAGTGGGAAGGGGGGGAGGGTAGAGCGGCGACAGTGCCCCCCTGCGCTGGTGATTGTTCGGGATCCGCGAGGACTGTACCAGCGATGTACGGACGCGGTCGTAATTACAGTTGTCGGCCGGTGTGTAAGTCCCTGAACTTGGTATACCTTGTACTGCACGTGGCCCCGCGTGGTTGTTGTTTTCGCTCGCTCGGATGCGCGCCGCTTCTATACACTCGGTTAGATTCGTTATCGCGATTCGCGATAAATTTCCTGCTCCGGGATAGTCGAGGAGAGGAAAATCGATAATCGAGCGCAGGTACGGGGCTCATTATTTGGTTGAGGGAGCGCTTGGGGAAGGGGGAAAAAAATGGGTATGTGTACGTATATAGTGCACTGACAAGAGAAGCCGGACGAGTGGTTGTTGTCGTTGTTTTTTTTTTTTCTTCTTTCGACTCGTCCCCCTCTTTCTTTTGAAGAAGTTAGGAGGCGGTTTAGGGAGCGCGGCCTGGGAGATCTCTATCGACGGGAGTGTGTAGGTGCATGCTTACGCTCGTTTGGCGCATCGCGTCATTAGCATGGGAGGCAGAACATGACGACGACGCCGCGGTGCCGGAAGTCGATCGATTTTTGCGCCCCCGATGCTGCGCGGCATCAGCATCGTGTTGTTCCTTTTTTATCCCCGTCTCAGTCTTTTTTTCCCGTTGCGCTAATCAATACTTGTTCGGGATAATGTGGTCCGTTTATGGGCGAATAGCGACTGAAGAAAGAAGGAGGGGGGGGGGGTTTGGTTAATTTTTCAGGCGTTCGCGGAGCGGTGTTTTCGAATAATCGTCCGGCCTAACGCGGGACGGATCGTAATTTTGTAGTTTCGCCTAAATATACGTTCGGTGGGTAAAAAAGAGAGAAGTGCTGTATACTACAAGACACGGAGGCCGGTTTGCGCGCGATTCGAGGATGAAAAAAAGGTAAAGTCGGGGACTCGGAAACTTGATCGATCGCTTTCGCAATTCCGAGCAAACGATGTTTAAATAATGAATAATGAGCGGCGCGTGTTACTTTACCGTGGCTCGGCTGTTTTGACACCCGGTGGCTGGTTAATTCTCCTTATCGAGCGGTGTCCCGATCGGCTGTTAAGATCTTTTGCGGCGACAACTGACTGGCTATTAAAGTGAGTCCTGTTGTAAGTGTGAGTTCCGAAAAGTGGGAAAAATAGAGGTGAAAAGTCCACTGAGCGTGTTTGGAGCAGGTTTTTCGAAAGTTGCGAAAATGAGCTTGCGGCGGACTTGAGATACTGATAGTGAGCCAGCTGGAGTGGCTCCAAAATGTGTTATACATTACAGATTTGCGGTATTAGCAAATAAAAAATTCAAGGCAATCGCATTCGAAACATAAAGTTGAAAATAAGTACGTGTGTATAAGTGTGTATACATTTTTCGGCCGCGGGGGAGTCCCATTAGCTCAATTTTGTGTGATCTAGCTCGGCAATCGTTAAAGACAAAAGGCTTGAATCAATTAGATTCTTACATTGCCTTTTATTTTAGTCACGCAAATAATATTCTTGTCTGCTACAAAAGGATAGACGCCTTCATACGATGAATTTTCAACTATTTTAATAACAACTTGCAATTTACTGTTAAGACAATGTTGAATAACAGTATAAGTTTTTTCAATATACAATCAATAGTTTAAAATGACACTAGTATAATAACAAACTGGTATGAAAAACCTACTTTTTCACGTCGATTTTCAAATTATCTTTCACATAATCCATGCTCACAGGTAATACGCATCATTTTTATAGATTACACTATTAAGCTTGTACATCCGCAATTTTATGATAAAAATAAAAAAATTTATAAAATCATTGCTTCTTAGTACCAACCACCCTATTAATTTCATTAAAAAAAAAAGTATACTGGGCTTTCTATTCGAAAATACAACCATACCTTCTCCAACAACTGCGTATAATCTTACTCTCGTACCACCTTACTTTAAATATTATAATAAAAAGCTAGAAGTACGGTTAAAAAATTATATTATTATCTAGTTTATAAAGAAAATAATAAATTTATTATCATCATAAAATTGGATACAGTCGTAACCCCAAAAATATGTGGGTTAAACTGGTAGAATTATTGAATCATGAGTTCGTTAACATGTGATGATAATGAATGAGAACAAATCAGCCCCGGGAGAGCATGTTGCCAACATACAAAATGTCACTTTATTTATTATGATAATGCAAATTTATTATGATAACGCAAAAATTTCAGATGGATACAGCGAGGAATTTATTATATGAACAATTGATTTCCGAAGAGTTCAGTATACAACTAATAGATAATACACTAAATAGAATGATGGACACTCAAAAGTTGAAAAATTGTTTCAAGGTTTTTTTGGAAAATCAGAAAGATCATCTGTAAGTCGCTTTATGCTGTGACATTTTCAGCATACTCGTCACAATATTCGAACATAGGTAAGATAATCATATACTCATTCACTAATATAACTTACACATGTATAAGATGTTACGTGGAAGCCGTTGAGTAAACAACTTTTTCTCATCATACTTCTTCCTCATTGAGCTATCCCATTGTTTTCGATCAATGAAAAACTCGTTCTACAATAGACAACATCTCAATTGACAGTATAGGGATTATAATTATTTTATGTATATAAAAAAACTGCATCTTTTTAGAACGATATACTGTGTTATATGTTGCAAGAAAACTGTTTGCAGTGGTGAGATGTCCTATACATACCCTTTATGCAAACTCAGTCACCTGATCTATTATTGCGCAGATGCCTATAACACAACGACTACCCACATTCAGCATTTATACTTTGCTAAAGGCAAACTCAAACCCAGCGCGGGTTGAAAAAGTTTTATACATACGCTGACAGCGACGTTGTGGCTATTACTCCGGATCCCTTTCCAACTCGAGCTCAACGTTTATGCTAGAAACATTACTGAATGGAAATACACGAGCTTTAGCAACTGCATAGCTGAATGCAACATAGTTGTATACGTATTCGCACGGCGAATTGTATACGATTATCATACCACCCGCGGCCCGCCAACCAAAGCTCAGGCATATCAGAAAAAGTACGGCACAGTTCACTCGTCCGTCCACGTATATACGCTCGCGCATACACGACCCCGCTCTGAATTATTCACCCAGAACAATTCGAGCGAGTGGTAGCGAAACAACTTTTCCGTACTTCCCGTTTTTTCCCTCCCCCGCCCCGCCCATCGTTTCGCGGCAAACGTAAAAAGCCCGGCCAATAGCCCATGAAAAAGCAATGGCCATGAAAAAAGAGAAGCCAGCCGAGGGAGGGATCCGAGTCCAGTCCTCGCTGACCAGTTCGAGGTGTACGTTATACGCATACACAAGTACAGTACCGAGATACGCGTACATCAAGCGCGCCGGTTGTAGGTACATAATCGATCGCTCGACCCTATACATACTACAATGTACTTGCAGAAGGACAAGAAGGAGAAAATTCCCATGCTGGCGTGAAAAACACTTTGCGCGCGTGCCCGTGTATGAATGTACGGGGCTACGTCGGGGTGTCTCTCCCGCGTATCCCTGCATGTCCCCCGTTCCCGTATCGTCAGGTGTGCCGCTCGCGCGTAACGTACACACGCGCTTAAGAGCGGGCAGTCGTTATCGACGGTCCGCGCGCGTGTGTTTGTTGGTACTTGGGGGGGAGGGTTAATGCGGGTTCTCGAGCGCGTATATAGGTATTTCGCCGGGCGTCCCCTTCGCTCTGGGAGCAGTTTCAGGGACCGGCGCGGTCCCCTGCGCCCCTGACGCGGGGTACCACTCCGGGGTAATCGACTGCCCTTTTCCACCGAAAGGGGTTCGACCCTTGGCCCGTTGTTGCGTTGCTCGGCGACGTTTTTTTCGTTTTTCTCTTTTTTGCGTCTCCGGATCGTGCGGCCCTGGAAAATTACGAGCCCCTGTATGGGAAAGTCGGTGGATTTTTGATGATACGCGGCTCTCGCGCTCTCTTTGGCGGTATCCGTGTGGAACGGGAGTCATGGTTTGGGTTGTTTTTGCCGGTGCATAGGGTGGGAAAAGGAGCGGCGCACGGGTGCTTCGGATGGGAACGGGTTTTTCGGCTTTTGTGCTTGAGGCTCTTTGATATGGTATTCAAAGGATCGAAAGTTTTGAGAAAAACGCGCCAGCGTACGGGTTCCGTACTGTGTGTTTCGTATGTTGAATTGGAGTTTTGTGCTTCGTATCATCGGATCACAGCCCACCAGAGCTGTAAGGTAACAAAAGAAAATTTAATGCACTACCATTCGCATTTAAAATCAAGAATTTATTTTATCATACATGTAGGTGGTTGTAAAAGGTTCGTCCGAACTAATCAGAGGCTAGAGGCGTTCATCCTTCTTTGACAACCAACAATTAATAAACCAATCGATCTTCTTGCCAGCATTTGTTACTTTTTCACTCATGTAAATGTTTTACTTTTATAGCAATACACGTACACAACAACATACTTCTAGATGGCTTCAAAACTCGAATATACACCCATTATATCTGGAACAATAGTGATCCATGCACTTTCATCTCTTTTATACTCTGCAGATAGAAGGGAGGGTTCCAATTAATTGGTCTTTGAAATAATAAAGTATAACTATGCTCAGTAAATATGAAGTTGTTTTCTTTTTTGCACGCAAATTGAAATTTTTGTGGATAAGAATTACAATTACCCTTAAAGAATCTAGAACTGATTGTCAGCCACAAAAACAAATAGATATTTACGAAGTTTTTCAAACGTTTCCATGATTTTATCATATCCTTCTTTTAAATGTTACTCAATGTTCGGGTCAACGTTTTTTCAATGTTTTAAAAACATTGCGTGGTAGTAAAGGTCAATGATGTAATCACTTTCATATCACACAAAGCCAAGACAACAACCCAAATACCCAGAACCCAACGATACTAAATCATCGAGTAAAAAAATATTTCCTCGCACGCGCAACGAAATCAAAACACGTCACCGTCAGCCGCAACCCCAAGCTCGACGAAACGCTTTAGCGAGTAGCGTGACGCAATTGACGAAAGCTCCGCCAGTACGTATATATGTACACCAGAGCAACCAAAGGCAGCTTTCGCGAGCTTTCTACCCCGGATTACAGGCTCGGAGCGTAGCTTTCATCGAATAGTCGAAAATAGCGCGCCTAGGAATACATACACGCAAGAGGCAATCATCGCCGCTACCACCGGCTTTGACAAATCGCCGACGTCACCAGCGCCTGCGAGCGTTCCTCCGCTCGACAAAGAATCCGACGAAAAGCTCGGCCGGATAACTCATCGCGGCTCGTGATGCTTTTTCCTCTTCACCCCCAAACATCGCATTTTTCAGCTCGCGCGCGAGCGGCACCAGGCGTCGAAAAACAAATCGAACGCGCGATATGGATTTCGAGGGGGAACGCACAAACATGTCGCTCCGGCGGGAGGACAGAAGCCAAAGCAAGTAATCACGTTGGACGAAATTAATTTCTCCCTACGCGCGCGCCAACAACCCGCGACTGCGGCCAACGTCGAATTTATAATTCGGCCAGCCGGAGCGAGAGTCGCGATGAAATAATAGCTTTACATTTCAATTAAGAAAACAAGTGCGAGGCTGTTGAAGTGACGAGAGGGGGTAAAAATAGATCCCACTTTGCACCCGTGGTCAGCCAAATTGGGTAGTAAAACAAATGTGTGGGCGGGTGCGAGCGTCAAGGCACATATATTTCTAGAGCGACTGTAAGGTTATAATTTCGCTCGTCATCAATTCACGTTTCCGCGTTGGTATGTAGGACGAGTCGCAAGACTTGTTATTACGAAACGCACGGTTGAGCGAGAATCGTCACCGATAAGACGTTTCCTTGTACGGGGGGCTATTCACTCTTATGCAAGGAGTTTTTAACGACAAGAGGTTTTAACGACTTGAGATTTACAAAGATTTTTAATGACTTCAAAATGATTACATAGTGATTTTATTATGATTTCATTAGATATGTAAAAACAAATTATTCACTTTGTGAATTTTTTTGATTTCATGATGACTTTAACTCGGATGACGTGATTTCAACACTGATTTCTAAATAATTTAAAACACAAAATTATATGAAATACTTGAATCGTTAAACACACTCTCCACAAAATGCTAATATAAATGTAGAGGACAAGAATGATCAATTCAACTGTTGTTGTTGTTACCTTCCATCGGCCCATCCTACTATAACATAACATTCTACCATTCAAATAGAAAACCAATCTATTTTTACACTAATGCAGTTCAAATCAGTCACTTGGCCAAAGTGTACGTCAATTTGGGTCGGAAAATAATTTCATTATTTTGATTGATTCCATACGATTTTCGATACCATTTCATTGGCTCATTCGTTCTCAATTTACGAACATTTGTAAAATAAATGATTCCAACGATTTCAGTCGATTTTGGACTGATTCCAGTACGGGAGGTCGAAATAATTTCATGGATCTATTTAGCCCCTTCCCCGCACATTATTCAAACTAACAAAAGCGCCAAAAGTCCCCCTACCCCCCTCAAGCGAGCAGAGACGAGGACGGAACAACGCATTTCGGTAACAGGTAGCGAGCGCACCGCACCGAGTATCACTCGCTCGGCAGATCTTGCGATAAGTCGAAAATCGGCCCCCGGGTCGTGATGCGATCTCCGTGTGCGGCTCCTCGGCCCCTTTGATTGATCGCCGATGGATGCGGGGATGAGTCACTTTCATATCACCGTGCATAAATAATGTATCGCGCACATCTCCGTGGCCCCCGATAGCACGATCGATCAAAATGCAAAAGGCATGTATCCGAGAGAGCGGGGGGAGAACCACCGACTGTCTGTGTATTATCAAATGAGCGTCGAGGGGGAAGGGAGAGATAGAGAGTGAGTACCGAAAGCCTAGTCTCTAAAGTCTTATTTATCATTCATGAGCGCCAGGAGTCGGGGCTAAAACTGCGCTCCGACGTCATTATACCTACCCGCAGTCTATCCGAGCAAAGAAGTATCACGGACTGAGGGCGAAAAAGGGCAATCCGTATATAACGCTCGGTATGCACGTACGTATGTATACGTGTGTAAGTGGACTCGGCGCGATTCATCATTCAGCGCGAGCACATTTCTCATGAATCGACATAAGTACCAAGGTATCTTTTCTTCCTCGCTCTTACCGGGAGAACCGAATCAGCCGCGCCGAAACTCGCCCGGAGTTTTCAAGTGTCCGGTCGAGTCGTAAAGAATAGAGAAGGGGCGGTGGGGGAGAAAAAGAGGGGGCAATTACGCGCTCCCGCGAGCCTCCCACGATTGTACGTTTTTTCTTCAAAGCAAACAAAGAAGGAACGAGGCGCGCGCATGCATACCGATCCGTTATGCTCTCTTGGGCGCAAATCGCTCCTATAACAGTCGTGATCGACTCGCCTTTGCTCACTGGATGGGTAGGTTTTTCACCCGGATGGAATGAAAGCTCACATCGGCACAGCTGAATCAGTGGTTTTATCTATCTCTCTCTCTTTCTTGAAATATTATTGTGGCTCATGTGGACCTTGTGTCTCTAGCGTCCCAATTAATATAGAGAACCTTATCTCTTTTTCTATATGTCTCTTTTTCTACGTAAAAGCAGCAGCAATTTTTCTTCATTAATGACCCATGTACTTTAGAATAACAGATAGAAATGGAAATTAAAAAAATAAGAAGACATGGAACTCTTAAAGTAGATCATTTAAGGTATAAGCTAAAAGGCAAAAGATGCATTTGTAAAGATAAAGACACAACATTAAAAATCGAAGAGAGATGCAAAGATGAGATCTTACACGATATAGACGCAAGGGTAGAAACAATAACCAGTATAATAGTGCATATTGGAGATATTTATTGGAAGCAATGGATTTGCAAGTATGTACAGATAATTATAGACTGATACAAGTCTCAAAGATGGACTTACACGTACAATGTTTGTATGGATAAAGATGGATCATTATCTTTCAAAGTTAGAAAAAGAAATGAAAATGCCCAGAAAAATATGAATGCAAATTTAGAAAGTAATGGTGATTAATATAGATTTTGATGGCGATAAAGAAATAGTAGAACAGAAAAAATACAAACTAAAAAAAGGTAATCTATGGCACAACAAAGACGACTTTAACATGAATACTTACTGACCAAATGTAAGGACGTACGTTAAAGACGCGGACGTAATATTATGAATAGTTAAAAACAGAGAGAGATAAGTACCGAACTTCAGGGATACAAATCCAGATACAAATATAAAAATTTATGAACATATGATTATACATTTACAAAAGCAAAGGTACTAAAAGAATTTCTGCCAAAAAAAGCAAATTTTACAAAGTTCCGTTAAGCTATAGGATACAACTATTTTATAATACACTTTTTCCTGATACTATTTCAAATGGACTTATCACAGAGACTTATCAGGCCATTACTTTACAGATAGATTTTAATATTGTATTTATTTCTGGGCTTCTTATGCTTGGTTTGCGATACTGAGCTACAGTTGCTCATAATGGCGCAGATCTGAATTCCGATTGAATTAACTCAAAACTTGTATCTGAGTTTTCCATCTGGAATTCCTTTGTCAGTCATCCCTTCGGTTGATTTTTTTTCAGGAAATGATTTTTCTGCCCGCAGGTTGTCCCTTTCAATCTACTCTGAGTCGCTATGGGTGAATTAAGGACTAGTTGGGGTAGATGGGGATAAGGAAAATATAAATAACAAAGGGGATATGAGAACGAGACGCACACCCTTTTCACATAGGTATTAGAGAGGACCCATTAAAAACCATTGAATTGAAAGGCAGCAAAGAAAGTGTCAATGAACAAATTTTCTAAATAAAAATAAGTTTAAAAAAAATTGATTTGAAAGTACAGCTGACAAAGGAATAACATAAAATATAGTAAAGACAAACACTCTTTAATAGAGACTTGTAGATGCAGACCAAAGATTATTGATCGAGAAAAATAATCACTATAGGACCAAATCATAAATACACGGTCAGAAAATTGTAGAGATAAGTATCTAGAGAGGTGAAATATAGAGTTATAAGAAACGCGAATGTGGTGACATAGAACAAGTCTGGTTAGCACGTGGAGAGCATCACCCAATTATGATGCCCCCCCCCCCCCCAAAAAAAAAAAACTTCAGCTGCCTGGAGACTAGACTACTACTATTACTCACATAACACTCCCCTTTTCCTGTAAACATTATATAACATGTACAAGCACCACCGATCCATCGAAGTGCTTCACTGGCGTATCAAAGGTGTGCAATTAAAATCAACCGACTGAGGGGGCTCTTGGATCGAGAGCAAGTTATACATATGTATACACCGACAGATACCCCTGCAAAGGGAAAGACGAAGGCGAAGAAAGAGGAGGAGAATAGTAGCCAGGTTCCGTCCACCATACCACTACACGCGGATGAGCACGATAATTGCGTCATGATTGCGCTCCATTGGCGATCGGTGGTGTACATATAAATGGATATTGCCCCGCGCGCGCACATCTTTCGACCCAGCATGAACAACACTTACACCTGCACACATGCGCACTTACGCTCGGCTTGTAAGTATAGTCGCTCGGACGTTCTCACGGACGAAATTATTCCGGAAGAGGAGCGGGACGAAGATAGCTGGGTTAGGGCATCAGGTGGTCGACGTTAATCACCCCGCGGACGACGAGCTAGCTCTTGAAGGCAAGAGAGAGAGAGGGGGAGAGGATCGATGGTTGAGCCTTACCGCCATGGGGCAGAGCGGCGCCGCTACCACTAGCAGCGCTCGGGAGATGAGATAACTCGTCCTCCCCCTGCACTTTTCTATGTCGAGCATCGCGGTCGTTCGTCTCCTCCACACATGCAAATCAGCGTTTGCGGTCACACCACCGCAACAGCGGGGATTGTTAAAAAGGGCACAAAAAAGCCCATCATCGTCGTCGTTATAATAGAGGGCCCGGAAAATAAGCCGTAGCACACGAGGGTCTATCAAGCTATCGGAGGGCTATTTTAGCGCGCTTACGCGCGACGACTCGGGCCCCCGAGCGCTCGCGGATAATCGATCTATCAATCAGCCGAGATTTTTCACGATATATACCCCACACACGCGTGTTATTGTCGGCGTCGTGGTTGCAGTGGTCGTCGTTGTGGTGACGCTGCGCGTGTATATATTACACCCGAGCGTTGTGTATACGGTAACGGGGATGATTCCACTTTGCGATGTGTTCATCCGTGTAATATGACGATGATGACGAGGATGACGTGGAGGATGAGAAGGAGGAGGACGAGATCTGGGTTCTTTTTTTTCTCTTGGTAGCGCAGGCTGCAGCTGCTGTGCGGTGTTATTGTCGGAACGGTCGCCATCGGCGAGCGATTCGTTTTAATCGCACGTGATTCGATGGCGTGGATCAATTTGTTGGCTTCGTTGCTGCTATTTAAATGCCATCCGTTACCTTTTTTGAGTGTACGTTTTTGAGGACGGTTTTTAGTGGTGTTCGTGTTTGGGGTGCCTTTGGGTGAATGTCTTTATTTGCATTACGAAGATGGGTATACCTTGTTATGTTTGTCAGCGTTTGTATCTTATTGTGTCCTCTTTATCGTACAATAGTAATTCATTGATGATAAAAAAGGCCTCCTAAGTTCAAATAAGTGTCAAATAGTTAAAAAATTACAAATCAAGCTGATAGTATGTAATACAATGATGCAATTATCTTTATGCAATAGAACATATTTTTCGCGAGAGTTGAGATTTTTTATTTATAGAATGATTAATTCGCTAACTACGTATATTTTCATGTTAAAACAATCGACCGTCAAATCAATTTTGTTTTGAATTACTCTGAATAATTTTATCAAGAAATGCTTAAATTGTATCTATATTTATATAACGTATAAATAATAAAGCAGTAAAGTGATGCTACCAACGGCGACGAAGTATGAATAGTGTAATAATAATCGTATCAGTGGTGGTTGCTGTTATAATTTTGTTTTGATTTGAGCTTGACTCCCCATTTCAAGAATTTTCCACTAATCTATGACAAGTCTTACTACACGAAGTATCAAAAACTTTGTTAAAAGTAACAATAGTCAAATTTTTTTTTATCATAGTGTTCAAACTTTATCTACACGATTTTCTTTTCTCATTTGGTGGCCATCTCGAAAGTATCACAAGAACCCTCTGAATACTACTGGCAATAAATCAACCATTTTATTACTATGAAATATACACGTGTTCATTCCAACAATCACACCAACATAATCTACAGATCTAACAGTTCACAGGGATCACAATATTCACTCATAATATACCTAAACAATGAAGAAAGATGGAAAACACTTAGCCGAATACAGGATGTATGAATTCATGAATATGAGGAGCAGAAGGAAGAGCGCGCTATATGTATCGCAAGTCTCTTGGTCAGCCGCATTATTATCAAAGAGCGAGTCCATTTCGCACGCGTGCTCGAGAAACCTTAATGATGAGATCCGCACGCAGACCACCACCGCAAACTACCTCTCTCTCTCATATACATAGATAGTGTGCAAGGAAGATGCGATGGCAGAGCTTAATGAGAATGACCGAGGAAGCTGCTGCGGCTGATGCTGTTGCCGCACAGAAGGCTGAGAAGCACCTGGGGGCAATAGCGGCGCGCGTACGTATACTATGTACACGAGAGCAGTGGCAACATCAGCTCTAGCCCTTTACTACGCCTTTGCTCTTGCAAATCGTGGATATACATGCAAAGCAGTACCAACAACAGACTCGCATAGTACGGTATAACAACGGACACAGAAGAGAGGAAATTCTCCGTTAGAATATCATACAAGAGCTCTGCTGTTTAGTAAGCAACTGCTGATACTTTATTTGATTATAGTGATAATGATCGGCTGCTTGAGAACTTTATACGTATATTCTGAAAGTACCCCACATAGACAGTTGCTCCCAATATGAAAACTGCCATATAATTATTCAATACACAAGTGTTAGTTCAAGTTCATATTTTGACATAGGATAGCATTCGCGTGAAATGTAAGGTATCGGTGGACACTCTTAGTTTAGATGTTTATTAGACTTACAGTTTTGGGTAAAGCTCATCGGGAGCTAGAAGCGATATGAAAAAAATGTTGCTGTTAGTTGTTCTAAACTGATTTCATTAATTTGATGGAAGAAAATTTGATGAACAATCAGAAGTAGAACGTACCCTCAAACGTACCCTACTGGTAAAAATATTGCGTTTCATAACAAAGAATGTCAAATAATATAGAATACCATCAGCTGGAAGAATACATCTACTTAGATACTACTATTCAGTGTATCTATACATGATATCATTTGCTTAAGTACTTTAGAGGAATATTTACGGCACCTAGCTTTGGTCTCAAAGAGGTTAAACATCTATATATACTTAAAATACAATTGTAGAAATCATGCAATGTACCTACTTCTACGACTTACACATAGCTCCAACTATTTCTAAGTACGTAAGCTTAGCTCCGAGAGTATGAACCTCCCTTTTCGAAACCAACTAAACCTCTCATTGTTCTAGTGACGAGATCGACCTTTTAAAGTATTACCAAAAACCTAATACACGATAGATAAAGTTGAAGAAGCGAGCCTTTTAAGCTGGCTGAACCATATGCAAACCGACCGTCTCTATTTTAGACTCATACAAATACCCGAGAAATCGGAGCAGTTCTTTATTAACTTAACGCCAAGAGAAAGGGAAGTCTCAAACTATGCTAGAGTCAAATTAAACTCTGCATATATGCCACATATTACAGCAACGATCATTAACGCCAAGCAATGGTGTGAGCCATAAAATAGTAGTTTTCGTCACAAATGTACATCTCTCCAGGACGGTCCCGAGGGACCGTTGGGACCGCCCTGGTCGGATGCACATGAGTGGCGAATCCTATGTTTCCTACCGAAGGTGTACCAGGGTTGCAAAAGTGCCCGAGGTAGAAACAAATATTTACCTTTTCTAGAGGGTCCTACTTTTATACTGCATATGGATGATAAATGATTTACTTGGCTACGAACCGAAAAAATACCTGGGCCAAGTTGATTGTTCATATTTCTACAGGAGTACAATCTGACTATTTCACAATTTTCAGGCTATAAAAACCAGTTTACTGATTTCATTCTACTACTCTCATTGTAGCAGTAACATTTCTCCTCTTCCCAATAAAATGTGAGATACGTAAGACCAAGATCCACACTGACCTTAGCCATATAATGCTTCAGACAGCAGATTCCTCTTATGTCATCCCGCAATATGTTCAGTTTAAAAAATGTAATAATATTAGTATGGAGTAATTGCGCGGTGAA
>JAPYYV010006440.1:0-15591 GCA_030522625.1 Copidosoma aretas | reverse complement strand
ATGATCATCATCATCATTATCATCATCATCATCATCATCATCATCATCATCATCGTCATTATCATTATCGGCATCATTATCATCATATAATTGTCATCATCATCATCATAATAATCATTATTATTATTATCATCATCATAATCATCATAATCATCATCATCATCATCTTCATCATCATCATCATTAAAATCCCCAGCATAATCATCATCATCATCATTATTATCATCATTATCATCATTATCATCATCATCATGATCATCATGATCATTATCATTATCATCATCATCATCATCATTATCATCATTATCATCACAATCATCATGGATATCATAAAACTCGTCACTTCTACCATCCTTATCATCATCATCATCATCATCATCATCATCATCATCGTCATCATTATGATCATCATCAACATCGAACTTATCATCTTAACCATCATTATAATCATTATCATCATCATTATCAACAAACTTAACATATTTATTATAATCACCATCAATATCATTATTATTATTATTATCATAATTATTATTTCATTATCATTGTCATGATTAGCAACGTTTTTTTTATCATTATAAGAATCACGATTATCACTACCAGAATTACTATTATCATTATGATTACCATTAATATAACTATCATCTTCATCATTACCATCATTATCGTCATCCTCATTATAATTACCACAATCCTCTTTATTATCATCAAACTTGTCAGCTCCACCATCGTTATCATCATCATTATCATTATCATCATCATCAACATCATCATCATTATCGTCATTATCACAGCCATCATTATTATTATCATCATTATCATAGTTATAATCAATATTGTAATTTGATTATCATCATTATATTTGTGACTATTATTATTATCATCATCATCATAATCATTACAATCATTATCATCATCCAACGTGTCACTTTTACCACAACAATCATCAATATCANCACAAAAATCATCAATATCATCATTATGATCGTCGTCATCATTAAGATTATCATTAGCATTATCAACAGACTCATCATCATGACCGTAATTATCATGGTCATCATTCATATGATTATCATTAGGATTATCATCATCATTATCATAGTCTGCAACATTATCATGATCGTATTTATCTTCGTGATTATCAATATCACTATTATTCTTATCATTATCATTATCATCATCGGCATCATCATTATTATCATCATTATCATCTTTACAATTATCATCATTATCATTAAGCTCATCACATTTACCAGCATTATTATTATAATCATTATTACTATCATATCAAGATATTCTTATCATTATCATCATCGTCATCATAATTATCGTTATAATAATCACACTTATCATCATCGTCTTCTTTGTCATTATTATCAATATCAAAAACATTATGCTACTTCTTACCTTTGCTATTATCATCAGTATCATTATTTACATGGTTCTCATCGCCTTTTCCCTCATAAACATCTTAATTATTATTATGATCACCAATACTAACAGCTCCATCATCAAAATTATTATTATCAGTATCGTTATTATTATCATAATCGACATCATTATCAACATCATCTGTATTTATATGATCATAATTATCACTAATATCTTTAATATTATTTATAATATCATTATTATTATATTATATTTATCATCATCATCATCATCATTACCTTAATCTTTATCATCATCATCATCATAATTATCACCATTATCATCATCACTACCATCTAAATCATTATTATGATCATTATTAACTTTACTATCATTATTATCATCATTATCATCATCACAATCGTCATCATCATTATGATCATTATCGAAATCATCATCATCGTTATCATCATTAAGCTTATTACTATTACTATTAACATTATCATTATTATCATAATCATCGTCATAATCATCATTACTAATTATCATCGTCATCGCCATCATCATAAATGTCGTATAAATGATGATCATTATGATCATCTACATCTAATTATTATCAGCAACATCATCTATATCATCAATATCCCAATCTTTGTTATCACCATTTTCATTACCATGATTATCATCGTCGGTTTTATCATCATTATCATCATTATTACGATCATCATCATTATCATCATCATCATCATGATCACTATCATCACCATTATCATCATCATCACCATCATAATCTTCATAATCATCATCATCGTCTTCATCATAATTATCATCACCATTATCAATAATATCAATATTGATATCACCAATATCATCTTCATCAAAATAATTATAAATATAACTTTTATCTTTAATATAATCATCATTATCATCATCGTCATCATCATTAAACTCATCATCATTATTAAATTTATCATCATCATCATACTGATTATTATCATTATCATTACACTTATTATCGTTACCATTATTATCCTCGTCATTATCATCATGATTATGATCATTATCATACTGATCATAATTATAATTATCATCATTATGATCATCCTTATCCCTATCATTATCGTAATCATCATCAATTTTATCATAATCGATATCATTACCAATATCATCCTTTTCCATATTATCACAATTATAACTATTTTCTTAAATACTATCATCATGATCATCATTATTAACATTACTATTGATAATATCGTCAGCATCATAATCATTACTATTATCATCATTAATACTATAATGGTTATTATCTCGATTAATAATAAAATGATTCTAATCTTTAGCTTTGCGATCATAACCATAATCATCATTATATGTCCTCATCACTATTATCATAATATTTGCTTTTATCATCAGCGCTATCACCATAAACATCATCATAATCATTATCATCGTTACTATCATCATTGAACATATCATCGCTATCATTATTAGCATCGTCTTTATCATAATCATCATTATAATTCAAATTATCATCATCATTAACTTATTACTATCATTCTCTGCATCATAATTATAATCATTTTCGTCATTATAGTCATAATCATCATCATCAACATGATAATAACAATTATTATCATGATCATGAACATCATCGTCATCAACATTATCATCAGCATTATTTAACTAATCAAATTTGACATTGTAATCATTGTCATCACCATCATCATAATTACTGAATTTATCATTTATGTTATTAAATCCCTCATCATCACAATTATGATAACAATCATCAATATCATTTCTATCATTATCTTCACCATGATCACAACAATCATCATTATCATCATCAAACTCGTCACCTCGACCATCCTCATCATCATCATCATCATCATCATTATCATCATTATCATCATCGTCATCGTTATGATCATCGTCATCATCATCATCGATCCTATCATCTTAACCATCATTATTATTATTATCATCATCCCTATCATCAAACTTATCATACTTTAAATAATTACCATCATTATCACTATTATTATTATTATCATTTTGATTTCATTATCTTTATCTTGATCAGCATCGTTATTTTTATCATTATAAGAATCACGATAATCATCATCGGAATCATCATCATCATTAATATAACCATCATTATGAATATTATTGTCATTATTACCATTTATATCATCATTTTTATCGGAATTATTTCAATCCTTATAATTATCATCTAACTTGTCAACTTTACCATCGTTATCATCATCATCATCATCATTATCATCATCATCGTTATTATCACAGCCATCAATATCATCATTATCATCGTCATAATTGTAATCAATATCATCATTTGATCATCATAAATGTCTTTGTGACAATTATCATTATCATTATCATCATAATCATATCAATCATTAGCATCATCAAAGTCGTCACTTTTACCATTATTATCATCATTATGATCATTATGATCATCGTCATCATCAAGATTATCATCAGCATTATTTTTAGACTCATCATATTGACCATAATTATCATCGTCATTAATAATATGATCATTATTAGGATTATTATTATTATTATTTCAGTCTGCATCATTATCATGATCGTATTCATCTTCGTGATTATTATCATCATTAACATTCTTATCATTACCATTATCATCATAGGCATTATCATTATTATTATCATCATCTTCACAATTATCATCATCATCATCATCAAGCTTATCACATTCACCATTATTATCATCATCATCATCATTTTATTATCACAATCATCATTAGTATCATACTCAAACTCATTATCGTTCTGATCAGTATCATTGTCATCATCATTATCTATATAATCACATCATTATTATTATTGTCATCATTATTATCGTTATACTTATCACAATTATTATCATCGTCATCTTCGTCATTATTATACTTATCATAAACATTAACTGACTTTTCACCTTTACCATCATCATTAGTATCATTATTTACATCGTTTTTATCAGCTTTACCATCATTATCATCATTATTATTATTATGATCAACATTATTAACAGATTTATCATCAAAATCGTCATCATCAGTATCGTTACTATTATCATGATCGACATCATCATCAACATCATGTTATTTTTTATCATCATAATTATCACCATTATCTTCAATATTTTTTATAATATCATCATTATTATATTATTATTATCATCATCATCATCATCATAACCTTAATCTTTATCATCATCATCGTAATCACCATTATCATCATAACTACCATCTTAATCTTCATCATCACAACTTTACTATCATATTTATCATCATGATCATCATCACAATCATCATCATCATTATGATCGTCATCACAATCATCATCATCATCATCATCATTAAGCTCTTCACCATTACCATTAACATCATCATTATTATCATCATCATCGTCAACAACACAATCATCATAATCATCTTCATCAAACTTATTATATTTACCATCAGCATAATTTGAATAATGATCATCATTATCAGTTACATCATCATGATTTTTATCATAGTCGTCATAATCATCGTGATCATCATTACAATCATCACTATCCAAACGTTAACATAATTATCTTCATTATCATCTTTGTATTCTGAACCGTTATAGACATCATTATCATCAAACGTTTCATCATAATCATGATCATTAGAATCATTATCATTATCTATATCATCATCATTATCATTATCATCCTCATCAGTATTATCATACTTATCATCATTATCGTTATGATCATCAGCATTATTATCATTATAATCACTATTATCCTAAGCATTATCATCATTATCAACATTATTACATCAGCATCATTATCATCATGATTATTATTATTATCTTCATGAATAACATTATTATCATCATCATCATTATTATTATCATTATCGGCTTCATAATTTCTCTCATCATCATCACCAGCATTACCATCACCATCACCATCATCATTATGATTAGAATCCTCATTATTATCATGATATTTATCATCGTAATGACCATCTTTATCTTCATTGTTATCAACATTTTTATCATTATCATCATTATCATCATTAACATAATTACCATTATTATCATATTCATTATTATTATCATTTTTATTAGAATCATTACTTTTATTATCGCTATTATCATCATCATAATCAAAAAACTAATCAGGTTTACCATTATTATTAACTTAATCATCATCATTATCATCATCTTCATAATCATTATCGAACTTATTATCTTCGCCATCATCATCAACATCACCATCATTATTATCAATATTATTATGTTTACCTTCATTATCATGTTAATCACTATTATTATCATCACTATAATGACCATCATCATCATTATTTTCATTATCATCATCATGATCATCATCATCATCATCATTATCATCATCATCATCATCATCATCATCATCATCATCATCATTATCATTATTATCTTTATCGTTATCACTATAATCATCATCATTATCATGATAATTATCATCATCATTATCATTATTATTATTATCATGAATACTATCCTTTTTATAATGATCATCATCATTATCATCATCATCATCATTATTATTATTATCATCATCACTATTATCACCAACATGACTATTATCATCATTATTACAATTATCATCATCATCATCATCATCATACTTATCCCCTTGACCATCATTATCGTCGTTATTATAATATAAATCATTATTTTCATTATCATACTCATGATCACCATCGTTATCACTATTATCATTATCGTTATCATCATCATAATCGTCATCATTGTGTTCATCATCGTCTTTATCATCATAATCATTTTTATTATTCATACCATCATCATTATTATCATTACAATTTTCATCATTATTCTCATCATTTTTATGATCTTTTGTTATATATAGTCAGTTGGTACTGTCTTGTCTGAAAGGAACTATACACAAGTGTACGCGTGGCGTTATGTAATAAACGTATGCTTTGAGATACGCTTTAGTCAGTCTAGCTCTTGCTTTTGACGTAAGCACTTGCTTTTGATTCGTTAAGGTCACAATGTATAATAGTTATTAAGTTTACTTTTTAAAAATATATTATTATACTTTCAACATTACCTTTTTTAATTCCTAACATTGTTCGAGAGCGTGGTTGCTTTATTCCTTGATTCTTTCCACAAGCTGCTTGGGTAACTTGTGAAATCTAGTGTTAAAAAAAAGTATGTAATTAAGTATGCAGTAATCCAGTGTTAAAAAACAAATACATAAGCTGAAATGTCAATAAATAGCAATCATGAAAAAGATAATTTAGTGCAGACAAGGATATAAAGGATTTAAGAAAAAATTTCGTGTAAATAACAAGAAAACTACTGATCATAAAGAAAATTTTAGAAGATTCGAACAACGAAGGAAACAAAATGGCTGAAAGAGCGAAAATCGACGATGTTGTTTTTCTTATATTTGACGGAGAAGAGTTTAGCAGTTAAAATTTCAGATTACTAATGCTACTAGAATACAAAGAATGCGAAAAACAATATATTTGAGCGAGAACAGCGGAAGTCACTAAAGACACATAGAATAAACATGACTTTAAATCTAGAGCAATGATCAGAAGTACAGTATCGAAGTGATAACTTGATTACAAAAGAATGTGTGAGTCAGCTTATGATATGATAAAGACATTTGATGAATTGTATAGGACAGAGTCCAGCTCTAAAACTTATAAAAAGAAGCGATGTTGATGAAGTTAAATTGAGAATTTTTTTAATTGTCGGAAAATGTTACTTCAATTTTGAAAAAGCTATAAGCGAATTCAAAGCTGCAGGAGGCAATAATAAAGAAACAGATGATATAAGATATTTGATGAGAGCATTGCTGGCAAGCTCCTGCTTTATCGGAGATTATAGTTACATAGTGCCTGAAGGGCAAAGAACAGTAAAATATGTAAAACAAAAAATAAAAGAAAGAAGTTTAACAAAAGAAAGTAAAGTGAAAATTTAAAGTGATTCTAGCACATTCTATAATATAATACTAGGAAACTGATATAGAGATGGTCGTTCGGGACACATAGCTAGAGTATGTACCAATGGTCAATTCAACCAGCAGCAGTACACACGAGCTAGCTATATGCAGCAAGGCAGAGAAAGAGACTTATAACAACAAAGAGGCAGAAGCAGAGGCCAATACACATCAGGTGGCAGCAGAGAAAGAAGTAATGGCAGAGACTACAGCAATAAAGCAAGCGGATCATCGTATCAACAAAAAGTGGAGCAAGAATCATCGGAAGCCTGGTATGCACAAATTAAGCTAGAAGAAAAAAAGCAGGCTTACAATTGTGATGAAGGTAACGTAATAAACTGTTTATTAGATAGCGGTAGTACAGATCATTTAACAAATACGGATAGGCATTTCGGATAATTTATAAATATTAAGAAACCCGAGACAGTAACTTTGTCAAATGGTAAGCAAATAAAATCCACAAAGATAGGAAAAATTAATATGTATTTTGATAATTAAGCGCACAAGTCTAATTTAGAATTAGATGATAGTTATTTTAAAGAAGGTAGAGAAAGAGATATACTAAGTTTATCGCGAATAGATGAAGCTAGCAAGCTAGTATTAGCGGAAATGTTTGCAAAAATATTTTCTAAATTCAAGAAAGAGTGAATGGCAACGGCTAAAAAAGAGAACAGATAATATTTGATGAATAGTTTTGTAAACAAAGATACAAAACATAATTACTTAGCACAGAGCAAAATGAAAAAAATTAATATTTAGAAAAATTAACAAATAACGAAAAATGGCAAGAAGCGTCAATTCATGTAAATATTCAATATTTAAGTAAATTAGTAAAAGAAAAAATGATTGATAGAGTACCCAAAAAATTAGAAAACTTTTAAATGAAATATGCTAACTGTATAGAAAGTAAAATGTCAAATAAGCTATTTAAAATGATAAAAAAAAGGCAGCACGAATTCAAGGAGTTGTTTACACGGATTTGAATGGGCCACATAATACTACATGTTATAAAGGAGAAAAGTATTTTTTAACTTTTGTTGATGAGTATAGTAAATGCACAAGAATTTATTGTATAAAAGATCAATCAGAAGCTGGAAATTGCTTTATTGATTATGTTTATTTAGTAAAAAATCGGTTTAATGAAAATATTAAAAAATTTCACTGTGATAATAGGACTGAATATTTGAAAGAACAATTGACAATTCTATTAAACACAACAAAATCGCATTATTACCTTGCCCACCTTATGTACATAAAATAACTAGTATCGCCAAAAAGTACAACAGAACGGCTATGGATATAGGTAGATTTCTAATAAAAGGAGCTCGAATGGATCTGCATGACTAACAAAAGTAATGAAAACTGTAGCATATTTAAAAAGTAGAACGATTGCAAATACTTAAAAACAGAACACCGTATAAAATATTTTTTTAATAATACCCTTATACGGTGCGGAAGGACGTACAGAGGTAACCAAAGAGTTATTGCGTGATGTCATAAGTAACTGGATCTTAAAGTGACTGACAAGATATTGCGTGACGTCACAATTACGTGTGTCTAATGGTGACTGTCAAGGTATAGCGTGATTACATAATCACGAGTGCCTGAAGGTAAAAGCCAAGGAGTCGCGTAAAGTCATCAGTACGCTTGTCTAAATGGTACTGCTAAGGGATCACGTATTTTCGTAAGTATTTTCGTGAAAGGCAAATTAAGGTATCTTACAGAGAAAAATTTATATATTCAACAAGATATAAAAACAAGAGGCAAGCAAAGTTAAAAAATGTTACTTTTTGTTGCAAGAATAATTAAATTCTTGGACAAGAGAGCATGCGCCTTTTAAAAATATTCAAGTCGCATAATACGACGGTCGACTTGGATTTATCATAGTAGATTCAATAAATATTTAAAAAAATTAATGTTCTTTATGATTGCTGTCAGGGGTGCATTGAACTTTTTTTTCAGTCCTCCGGCATTGTGGACAGATTATCTGTTAAGGTACTTCTTGACCAAGAACACTTTTTTTATAATTTTCCTACAATCTTGCGAAAGCCATTATTTATCATAAGCCAACATTTAAAGAGCCTCAGATGTATGGTTTCGAAGATATTGAAGTTTTCATGTGGAAATTTGAACAAACGATATGGAGGATAAGCGTCGAATTTGGGTTTAATTAGTAAACCGAAATTGTCTATACCTCCCAAGCGCTTATTACAAGCTACAAACTGATTGTAGAGATTTTTAAAAAACTTGATATGATTTTAAATCAATAAGTTTGATTTAGGTAAGAATTATATAACGCATATTAATAAAAATTTTTAAAATAAATTATTTATTCGCAAACGTGTCGTAATTTTAGAAATTTTCGTTCAAAAGACTTCGTTCTTACCGCAGCGGACTGCGCTTTCTTTACTGGACTAAATGAATGAACTAATCAGACGCAGGTCAATAGGATAAGATGTAAAATAGTTGAAAACAAAGATCGTCCGTGGTCCATCTTTGCAGAAGAATGTGTAAATTGATACAACAACATAATTTACAGTTCAACAGGTTATACGCCAAATTATTTACTAACAAGAAGAAAATAATATATTTTACTGATTGAACTTATCTCCGATTATGAAGATAAATTGTTGGAAAATAGATTAATAGCATATCAAAATTAAAAAAAGTCCATAATCAGAATAATATCTATTAGAATAAGAATAAGGTAAACATTAAACACAACGTAGGAGATTTAGTATGTATACAAATTGGAAATAAGTTTAACAGAAACAAATTAGACCCGATTGGAACGGGTCCATACAAGATGAAAGAAAAAGTATCAAACTTAATATATATAATAAATAGTGGATTTAAAAGGTTAACTCAAATGTTTTTCATGCTAATAAACTAATTTCCTATCACTCTTTTCCTACTCCTATGTCATGGGAGGGGGGGATGTAAGCGTTTGACGCCATCGAACCTAGTCACCTAGACACGTACATCACAACTTGTCGGTATGCGGTTAACAGTGACTGAGAAAACATTTATTGGAAACGCGGTGCACACTCGACGATTCAGTAGCTCGTTTATCGTCTCACTGTTTAGTTGTTCAACAAATTAGATTGTCAATATTCATAATGATTTACGGACAATTGTGTTGTTTCAGGTACGGTAATAGAATTTATATTATAAAAAGCTCACATTAATTGTAAACATTGTTTGTTATTGTGTATTTAAAATTACAGTTATCTCTTGCTACTACAATACTTGTTGGATTATTTCCTACCTTTTCCTTGTGTTCGCTAAGCCTCTGATTTCGAGGCTTATATATGTTCTTACATGAACTTGAATAAAATAAATCAGTAGGAGCGTCGCGTCGTAGAGGTCCGTGCTCTGCTTATAATACAGAAAATTATTTTCTAAATTTAACGGTGTGTATATTTACTACCTAAACATTTTTTATACTTGTAATTCGTTTGCAAAAATTTTTTTTATTTATTTATGCAAAAAAATGACTGTTTTATTCTCATAAGTTCAAAAATCGACTTTTTTTTTGTTACCAAACATAATTTTCGGTTAGGTAAATTGATAAATGCACGTCATTTTTTTCAGTTGCGTGTATTTTAAGTTATAAACTTAACTGTATACAATGATAACAATAATTTTTCTGATTACTCTTTTGTAGTAATTTTTGTAATGCTAAAACATTTGTAACTTCACACAACAATAATTTAAAATACACTGAATCATTTGTGCACATAAGCATGTCCTTAAGGAGTGTCTCGAACGACGGGCATTTCAAGCTCTCAATATTGATGATAAAACTAAAAAATCAATCTTATTAGATTGTCAATCGATTTGTATATTATAAACGTAAAATATGAACTCATATCGACTTTTAGACTCTGCGTAGCTATTTTGATTTATCTTTTCCCTTAACATATATAATATCAATGTCGCTAATGATGGATTGTAGGGCTCACCTCACGCAATTGTAGGAAATTTTTCCTGATGACCAGTTCAAATCTTGATAATTTTTCTCAAGCTGCTGGTTCCCATGCTTTATTTTATTTGACAACTTTTTCGTAAGGTAACGTGATTTAAAGAAGAGTACCAATGGTATCGTATCCTCGTCTACATTGACAATTGCTGACTCCTTGAAAATAAACTTTTGCCTTCAATCATTGTACATCGATGTGCTTTTTTATAATTGCAAGCTTGTTGGTGTGCAGCAGCCTAATCTCAGCAAATATTATACATATTACCCCTACTTATACCAACGCATATGTATTGACTAATCACAGTGCAGGACTACTGGCTGCGGTAGCCAATCGGAGCCCATCGAGCCGCCGATATAAGTGGTGGGGCTAGTGTACGCATGTATCCCCCACTCTATGGCGGAAATCGAAACAATTAACCCCACCACCACCGCCTATGTAGTGACTAGCTGCGGTAGCTCATTGGGGTGTTTTGAGCCGCTGCATAAGCGGTCATTATTGTCGTGGGTGAGACTATCATATTAGGCTACGTCTTTGAGCTTAAAGCTAAGTCCGTACTTTAAAACAATTAAGTCAAGCAGCTCTAGACCAAATGGAAACAGGCTGAGAGTCTCTTCTTGCGGAATCTTCAAAGTCATAGCTCTAGAGTAAATAGGACTAAGATTTGTCTATCGTGTGTGTAAAAGTCTGTACGTATTAGAGATTAAGTGCACGTATATATCTTTGTGTCAAAACGGTTTCTGCACAATATTATAAAGATACTGCTTAATCCCTGTGAGGTGATGTGCAAATGTAAATAGACATAAGGAGTGCTGCTCTTGAAACTGGTCAAATTCACAGAAGATCCGTGAATTTTTCCTTGCAAGACAATTGAAAGTTGTAAGCGTCTTAAAATCTTATAAGAACTATTTCGCAACTCCTGAATAATCATCGAGCAGCTAGTGTTTATCAAGGTCAAGGAGTGCCAGGCCCTACATTACCAACGATAGATGAGACTTCCGCAGTCGATTAAAGTCCTGCGTCACCAGTGACGGATAAAAATTCATCATCGAACGAGTTGAGTGGACACCAAGGAGAGCCATGCTATACAACACCAATCATAAATAAGAATGCTTTATCATCTAAGCAAAGATGGGTTAAAGTTGATAGTGCATTCAATTATTGCATTAAGACGGCTTTTATAGTCAATTGCTCCTCTTTAAAAGAACTAGATAAATCCCTTAAAGATGCACAGCAGCAGTATACCACAAAAATTCAAAAGATTCTCCTACAACATTGTTCCTTGAAAGTAAACACAATACTTGCAGCAGAATACGCTATTGTGAAAAATGATACAGAGGTTGTTAAGATAAAGTATTTTAATACCAAGTTTGCTGCACTTATCCTTACAAGAGATCTAAGCAAGTCGCTCGAAACAATTGCGCACCAACTCATAAGCAGAGACATTAAGAAGTTCGAGGAACGAGATTCTTACTGGTCTATACGTGCTGTTCTTAAGCTGGTGGTGAAAATATATAAGTATAACTCAATCAAAGGTCGATCTTAGATTGATCTTCCTAAGTTGGTCAAGGAAAAAAAGCTTGTTTCAATGTGCAAGATAACGATCAACAGTGTTTCATGTGGGCCTTCTTATCTCTACTCCATCCAGTGCATAAAAATGCGAGCAGAGTTTCAGCATACAAAAATTTTGAGAATAGTTACTCCTCTAAAGACAGACTTTCCAACACACCCAAAAAACAGTTGTGAAATTTAAAAAGCAAAACATCGTTTCGATCAATCTATACTTTCTGCAAAAACGAGGACACTAGTTTGACACGCCTCCACTACATTTGACATCTAAGAAGTAAGAAAAGCCTCTAATTCTACTGCTCGTGGAAAGTTTCTACATTGACAATAGCAATAAAGAAGAGATAAAACTAATTTATCTTGATAACGACATATTTAATCCTGCAAATCATCATTTCCACTACGTCTGGATCATAGATCTGTCTATGCTAAGGGAAAATCAATTAACAAAATAGTACCACAAAGCACATCATTGTGATAGATGCTAACATTATTTTTTAACTAAAAAAAAGTTCCTTGTTTATTTAGTGAAATGGCAGAATGCTTATAACTGCAAAGTTTATAAACCTGAAAAGGCTGAGAGTACGCTTAGTTTTAAGAGTTACATCAACAACATTAGAGTACCATATGCAGTGCATGAAGATTTAAAATACCTGCTGGATCAATTAAAGATGATGCACGTGGCATTAAACGCGATACACCTTTAAGTAATAAGAACTGTACATAAAGTGCAAGTTTGATGACACCCTGACAACATAAAGCAGCTATCGACGTTCAACAGGCAATGATAAAGATCCTATTGCTTGGTTTGTCAACAGTCTTTAAAGGCTTGCAATAGATTCGCAGGACAGAAACGACAATTTACTGCAAATAAAAGGATTGACAGATAAGAAGTAATATTAATTTTACAAGGCTACCAGATGTTATATTTGTAAGAAACCATTTAAAAGATGATAAGGTTCAAGGTTCGAGATCACTGTCACTTCTCCGAATTGTAAGTAGCATCTTACAAATAATATATTATTTTCATACAGCTAGTTAACGTGTATTTTTCATTTTCATATATCCAGGCCTTGCTTACAATACGTGTAATATCAATTACAAGGATTCAAGGACTATTACGGTTATCTGTTACAATCTTAGTGGATGTGATGCACATCTGTTCATCAAGGAGCTTATTTTGAGCTTTCCCGGTCGTGTGCAGCTCATTTTACAGACAAAAGAAAAGTATATATCCTTAAGAAAGTACATTGAAGGTAAAGACATTAACTTGCGCTTCATAGATTCGTACAAGTTTACGCTGTTATCACTCGATAAGCTTTTATTTTATCTCGAGAAGCAAACTATTCCAGGGAATGTTTTTAATAGAAAATACACAACGAATCAGATCAATTTGGTGAAGAGAAAAAGAGTCTCCCCCTATAAATATGTGTCATCATATAAGGAGCTTAATGTAGTGGAATTGCAGTCAAAGGGGGATTTATATAGCAAAGCGTATGACTCACTCAGCTTCAGTAAATACTATGAGCATGCGCAGAAAGTATGGGAATCTTTAAGCCTTGAAAACCTTGGACAGTATTTTTATCTGTATCTCAAGACAGGCGTTTTTATTTTGGCTGATTTTTTTGAAAATTTCAGAGATAATTGTTTGAATTTCTAATAATTGGATCGAGCTTACTACTATACTACTGCATTCTTGGAATCAGTCAATGCTGCAATAGATATGCTAAGGTATACAATCATTACATTAAGAAAGCTTATGATTTAAGTGAGAATGATGTGTACTTGATGTACTTTAATGTCAGTATAAATTGTATGGATGTGCCATGACACAGCCTCTACCTTAGAGTGCCATCAAGTAGTCTAAAAACATCGATCAATTACCACAGGATTCTTAAAACGTGTCGGATGATAGTAAACGAGGCTATATCTTCGAAGTGAACCTTAAGTATCTAGAGTAACTCCACAATAAGCACAAATACTTACCATTTCTTCCAGAGCATTTGGTAACTCCGGGCTCAAAGCAGCAGAAGTTGTTAAGTACACTGTCTGATAAGAAGAAATACGTCATCTGTTACGTAGCTTTTAGAGGAGCTCTAGAGCATGGACTTAAGTTGAAAAAGATACACTATGCGGTCAAATTAATTCAGAAACAATGGCTTCGAGACTACATAGACTTGAACAGCATGAGTCGTGAAAGTTCTAAGAATAAGTTTTGAAAAATTATTTTTAAACTCTTAAATAATGCCTTCAATAAGACAATGCAGAATGAGAGTAATCAGGTAATGGTTGAGATCAAAGACTATTGGGATGATCGTAAAGGTGCTACAACCCTCATTGTTTGATCAAACTTCTACAGCTGCGGCATTATTGATGAGTCGATTGTAGCTATGCAAATAATGAGAAAAAAAGTTATCATAACGAAACCAATACACGGAGAGGGGACCACTTCTACACCCGAAAACTCTACACACAGCGCTGTACACAAATAATTGTTGCTCAACACAACAAATAATATTTATACACGACACTTTATTATTGTGTACAATCACATGGATGTTCAACACAAGTGTAGAATCAAGGCCATTTCTACACAAAGCATTCTACACAAAAAGTTGTACACTAATATTGTGTACAGCACTAGAGAGTCTGATC
>JAPYYV010006439.1:0-14308 GCA_030522625.1 Copidosoma aretas | reverse complement strand
AACGACTTTATACTGTGTAAATTCTCACTTTTACAAGCTTTTTCTTCTCGTATTAGAGTTTTCCCCACGTGTAGGCCGCCATATTACAGCCGCCATATTGAATTTTTTCAAAGGCACACTCGAATTTTGAAAGAAGAGGTGCTAAGCTTCAAAATGAGACCTCGCTCAATTTTTTCGGCTGCTTACAATTTTGGTCGTAGCTCTGATCCGGTTGACGCGGATTGTCCCATATATATATATGCATATATAAATTATATCTTAGATGACTTTTTTTTTACTTAATAATTTTTTGTAGAGTGGCCACAGGTAATCCCGTAGTGTTCACCTTGCAACCACCTGAATGTTATATGGAAATAAGGTACGGTTACGGAACGACAGGCACTAGAGTAGCTGGACCAGTTCGCGTTGGGGATCCATTGACATTAATAATCTACATGCGC
Organism: Copidosoma aretas; assembly: GCA_030522625.1. Taxonomy (NCBI): domain Eukaryota; kingdom Metazoa; phylum Arthropoda; class Insecta; order Hymenoptera; family Encyrtidae; genus Copidosoma; species Copidosoma aretas. Next base: position 13,868 of record JAPYYV010006439.1, on the reverse strand, counting down.
AGCAAATATGGTATGATTCAACATTTTTTAATTCACCTTTTCTTCTTTATATTCTACCCACTTAACAGTTTTTCTTCCTCAAAGAGAAAGCTTTTTATTGTTTAAAAGTGAAGCTTTTTCATAACTCTGTGTTATATGTTTTTAGGAGCGGTAATAATAGAATATAAATTACTGGTCCTATCTCAGAAACCCATTGACATATTTTGAAAACCAAAAAATGTATAATAACAGAATCATAAACCTTTTTAATACATTGCAGTATATGAACGATTAAAAATCTGATTTATAATCTGATATGGCTCGTAGCACAAGATTTATTATTTGTATTTTCATGTCATTTACAAGATGGCATTCTTATTTTTTTATGTGTAGTTGAGAAGTCCGATGATGCAACCAGTCGTCAACTTCTTTTGCATATCGACTCCGATACCTAGATTATCCAAATGAAATAAAATAATAGAGAATTGGTAAATTTGTCGTACAGAAATAAAACAAAATAGTTAAGGGATAAATTAAATTTTGTATTATGATACCATATAAAAGAAAAACTGTAAGGAATACAATAAATCATATTGCCTATATATATGCAAATAGGAATGCCTCTATCTTAAAAAAAAACTTTTTTTCAACGTCAACAACAAGTACAAATGAAAAAAAATCGAAGCTTAATTTTCTTTCTTGCTTGTAACCAAATAAATTTATTTAATATTAATCATGATACACGGAGAGCTATAAAAGATTTTTCGGAGGGGGGGGGGGGCTTAGCACAGATTTGTGTGGGTTAGAATCACAGAGAAAGCCAGGGATCTTTTCTCATTTCGGGGAGGGGGGGCAGCGGGCTGAAAGGGGATAAGAAGGGGAGTAAGTAATGGACAAACTCGTCAAAATTACTATATAATATAGAAACATAGGTACATACTTATACCTACACTAACGTACATCGTGTTCATATACTATATCTTGCTACACGGCTACATTACCTATATAAGAGCTGAGGCCCCTATACGTGTAGCCATACGTTTGTACGGTCTTATAATTTCGGCCCCCAACCTTAGCGCACCTAACAGAGTTATCACATAAAAAAAAAGTCATAAGACGTTACACTTTTAGTACTAGCAGAGTGAAAAATTTTTTTTCCACTACTTCAGTAAAATGAAGATATGTATCAATAGTTTGGTAGAAAGCAGATCCTGATTACACCACTGCTTCTTTTGGGTGGTGTGCGGGTGTGCGGGGACTAACTTATTCACTGTGTACTGTCATACTAACAGTGCGTGGAAAGAACCAAAATGTAGATTTAATATATTAAAGCTGGTGGTTTTTGATTGTCAGAGTAAAAATAGTTATAAACACGTCGTCTACAAGATATACCGTGATCCATAAAAAGTACGGAAAATCTTAGCTCTGTTTTTCGAATGCCCAAATTTTTTTGCATAGCATTGAAGATTAAGGTCTCAAGGAGAGTCCTGCTTAATTTTAGATTATGACTTTTAGTTTAACGAGTTCTAGAAGCGATTAAGTAAGGAAGTCTTGCTCCGTGTCAAGGGACAAGCTGACTTCCATATCTCTCATGCATTTAGCGTGGAAGCGTCTTGTCACTTTAAGCACGTTTACGTTGATATTTCTTTTAAATGCCTGGAAAAGGGATGTATTTTTCAATACGCGTGTCATCCTTTAGACTAAAGCTATTTATACGAGCTTTTTTTCCGTTCTTTAAAAATATCTAGTCTCTAGTATTGTGCATCAAATTTATGCAGACAATTCGTTCATCTGCACTGATTATTAAACATTAAATTAGTGCAAACCAAGAATTAAAAATTTATTTTCCTTGTATACAAAGGCAGGACCAATAAAAGGTACTTCCACACTCATAGCATTGAAGAAAAACGTCAGATAGTGTAGAGATGTAAGGACTGAATGGACTGAGCTATGATGCAAATTACTTTTTCAACTATGTGCTGTCTGTAAAGCTGCCTTAAAAAACTACGAACAGTGGTAAGTGATGAGTAGCTATACTCGTTAAGACTATGTTAAGAAAAGTTGTATGGAACCGTCAGTACGAACAATTTCTCGAAACCTTTATCCCAAATGAGGATAATTCATCGAACGATACTAAGTACAAATAACTGATATGTTACATATTAGGCTGTACATTGGTTATTTGTGTGCATGCAATATACGAGTACATGAATACTTACATACTTACATACTTAAGAAATAAATATATTTACAAGATAAGTATCGGTCACGCAACTAGAATTGTTCTTTTAATACTAATATCTTTTAAAAAAATGAGATTAGGCTGAAGTTTAATGCTATACTGTTTGTATATTTCATACATTATTTTATAAATAAAAATTACATAAACTACAAGAATTAAAAAAAATTATATAAGTGTATCTGTAAAAAAAAAAAAAAAATTACTTTAATGTAACAAACTTTGAATCAGTAATAAATTTTTCAAATTTCATTTACAAATTTTTACAATACATCGAGTAGAAAAATTTTGTTCATAGCAACAATATATTTGAAATTACGCACTTAAAATATTCTAAACAGTATAGAGTCTCGTTAACTAAAAAAATATCAATTTATGAAATCTGTTAGATTAAATGGTAAGGATGAGTATAAAATGTGTAGATAGTGCGAAAAAATGTAATAAGCATAAATACATTCAATCAGCGAAATAATTGTACTAATATAAGTATATACACCGTGTAACTATAACCTATAATTTAAAGTTACACGGTGTAGATAATCTTATACTAATGTCATATAGATGTGATAAAATTTCTTTAACAATCCGATTATTGTTGGTACGTTTGTTATTGCTTTTATAGTTGTTCTATATGTATTTAAAGTGAATGATTATTTTTATAAAAAGAGAATATTTCGGGAAAAATCGTAAATGTCACCATATAACACTCAAGGTTAAAATTTGACCTTAAATAACCACAAAGCGAGTGGACCTAGCGAAAAACCATAAATAACCTTTTTTTAAGCACGTCGAATTTCCTACGAAAATAACTGTGTGTTTTTATATTTTGATAATTGGCCAAGGTTTTAAAAAATTCTAATGAAGCAGAAGAATAGTTCCATGCTATTCTCCATTTAAAACTTTGGCTGTCGTGGGAGCCGAGTTGATATTATTGTTAAGAGCTGAAATTTGGCTGGAATTGTTTTTTATTTATTTTGAACGGATTAAGGACTATTCTAAAATAAAATTTTGAAATTCTCTATATAAGGACCAGCCGAATATACATATACATATGTATCAATATTAACCTTAAATAACAAATAGAGTTCTTATTAGTTTTCATTTAGTAAAAATTATTTATTTGATAAATCAGTGACTTATAATATATTGACTATATTTGTTCGAAAAATCATAATTTTTAGGAATGAAGAAGGATAGAGACAGATCTGTTTCAATTTGAATTGCAAGCATTGGAAGTTATCAAAAAGGACATAGACCCATTAGTATGCATCTTAAAAGAAAATTTTCGCAGCACATAGAAAATACAACAGGTTGGGTGCAATGCGCAGTCAAAGCAGTTTTTGGCTTAGGAAAAAGAGCTAAAGTAGAAAGTTGATATCAAATATTAATTTTCATAAAATAAATTCTAAAATTATATTGCACATATGTAGTAGAAATTTGCCTATGAAACAGAAAAAAAGACAGATTTAAATATGTAGTTGAGTTTAAATGCAAAGACACAAGGACATAAATGAAAACTAGAGGCGGGAAGGGTAGGCATGGATTTGGGAATAAAAAAGGAAAGAAAAAAGAGAAAAAATAGATTCAGATTTACAACTATCATCATTGGCTTAAATGCAAACACACTAGGATGTATATAGAAAATAGAGGAAGAAATAGTTAGCCTAGAAGTAGATGGCCTTATTTATGCCCAATCGAAGAATTAACGGACTTAATGGACAAAAATCATACAAAATAGACAAAAAAGTTAAAGTTGTATATGAAAAAGTAGAGGACCGGAAAACGTAGGATTTATAAAAAGAGCAGCAAACTAAAATAAACTTTAGAAATCAAAGATACTTCTACAAAAGAATGGAAGATTTTTGGTATTATAAAATACAGAAAAACTATATGATAATTGACAAGTCTATGATCCATAAAATGTAAAAAAGAAAATAAAAAACAGAGAGAGAAAAATAAAGCAAAAAGAAAAATATTTAAGTAAGTTTAAAAGTATTTAAGTGATAGAATGTAGGCTCTGCAATAAAAGAAAAAAAATATACTGCATATATTGCAATGTAAAGAGAAAACGACATAAAATTAATGATAATAATAATCGGAAATATAGGATTACAATAAAATGGAACATATGCAGGAGAAAAATGATTTATGTTAATTTATAATATATTTATGTAGGTAAAGAAGGCACTGCAGGGTTGATATTGAATGTTTAATGATATGTTATGCGTTATAAATTATAATATTATGTCAATGTATAAAAAATTATGAAATGTTGTAGTATGTTTAATCAATTACGTATTATGCTCTATTAAAAAGACAAATTGATAATAATTTAGAGGGATATCAATTTTCAACAGTTTTAAAACAAGAAAAGGAAATGTGGAAGTATAAAAGAATCAATACAAGAAATTCAAAAATAGTTTAGTAGAAAAATGACGTTTACAAATATTGAGTAAGAAATTTAAAATGATATCTTACTAAAAACTTACATTCATAATTTATTCTAAAATGTTCACAATGAAAAAAAAAAAAAATCATACCCGTTTCTGTAATAATAATGATTGCGTATTTATTATAGGCATATACATATGTATTAATATTAACCTCGAATAACAAAAAGAGTACTCATCAGCTTTCAATTAGTAAAAATTGTTCGATAAATCAGTGCAATCATTTGAGGTATTGACCATATTTGCTCGAATTTTTAGCGAATTTTTATGAGATTGCTTTAATTATTTATAATTGTACACAAATACGTGTGTTTAAAAAAAATTTTTGTGTTTATTATTTAGACATAAAAGTAACAATATTAAAATATGGGGTTGGCGCGCGGAGCGCGCAGGGTGCGAAGCCCCACTAGTATATATATATATATATTGTAGGGCTTCATCCTCCTGCTTGCTTCATTCGCCAACCATTGTTTTGGACTATCAAGATCAACAGTTACACTGAATTTTACAGTGTTTTTCAGGAGTATGTCTAAGTTCTGACATACTGGAGTTACATTGACCTCAGATTCGGAATCATCAACCCTAAGACCATACAGTATACAGTGTCAGAACCCAAGGCCATTTTCTTTTTCAAACGGTTCCAGTGGATTTTGAAGAGTTTCTACAGATTACATCTAAATCTAGACGCGCTAAACTCAAATTGACCATTAATTTGGATTTAACGCCCTAACAACAGACAGTTACAAAGTAAGTCCACGAAGCCAAATTTTTTTGTGTTTTCTTGTGGCTGTGTTACCAAAATTTATACTTCATCAAATATGTAAATCTGAATTTTTTTTTAATTTACCTATCTGTTTTATTGATGCATAACATAGGGATGTATATATAGCTCATCATGCACATACATTTCTGTGGGGCTCATTTCTGTTTTATACTACGCCTGTGTAATACACATGGGTTCCAAGCAACGATTTCTTTTGATTCGTTACAGTTACAGCTTTCTTCTTCCATTGCTATCAAAAGCTTCATTCTTTCATGTTACTCCGTATCAATTTACGCTTCATCCTTTAACTTTTGAAATAATATGTGATGATAATTGAGTTTGATTGAAATAATATGATCCTTTCTAAATGCTGCATCGTTAAATTTTACATTCAAAAATTTATTTATATAGAGGCGAGTTAAGGTATCATGAAATTTTATTCTATTGGGTTTTTAACTCATACATAATAGCGAACAAATGATATTTATGTTGTATTTTCGATTCTGTTGTTATTTGGCACCTGCATGGATTACAATGCCGGTACTATCACGCAGGAATCAAATGATTAATGAAATAAAGATCCCCGATAATGTAAAAAATGGTAATTAGGTCATGTGTACACCAGTTATTGCCGTGTAATACTTAATCATGCAAAAATAAAGTTTTTAATAGTAGTTTGAGATACAAATACTGGTGAATTATATACTTCATAACATAATTTATCAATTGTAAGTATACTTACAATTACTTACTATAGCTACTTAGTGAAATTTGAAAATAGGCATTATTTAAGAGTTGTGCAATAACTAAAGCAATCGCAAGGATACCCTTATTATTCCTTACTATTTGAATAAAAAGAGTACCATCAGTACAATAAAAGTGATATTTCTTTTTCTATATGAACAAGTTATTACACTTTTCAACTATAACCATGAAAAAGTAAATATTCTGTGAACATAAAATATTTCATTTATTATATCGAGGCCTGCCAATTTAAAGAGCAATGTCATATTTTTAATGTAGCAAGTTTTTGTTTTGATACATCTTATTTCAACACAGAGTATTGAGGGAGACTCCTAACACTTTTTAAATTTTATCCGAGAGATTTCACAATTTTTTAGAAGATTACCAAAATATCTGTATATAGTATTAATCATGTGATACATAACTTTTTTCTCTATTTTGAAAAATTGTAAGAGAGAAAAGTAGATTGATGAATCAAGAAGAACCGGATTGACATCTTATCTTAAAATAAAATTCCGAAGTACCAAAAGAGATGGTTAACCTATATACAAAAAAACCAAAATAATCAATTACTTTTACTATGAACAATGAACTATTTAAATTGATAAATTGAACACCAATATGAACAATTAATTTTTCTAAGAATGCTCAACAGTCCCATGCATTGTATACAAAAATACATTTGCAAACTACATGTTAAGGTAATAGTGTATATCCTTAACCTTCTACTATCTCTTACGGAAAGGGCACTGCTTCAAAATTGCCCACGGTAATAATCCCACTGTTGTGCTGATTTCACTGTTATAGTTTAAGTTAATTATTACACTTATCTTTATAGAGTCATATATTGTTCTTCATTTTCTTGGCAAATTAAATAAACCATGTTAATAAAAAAACCGAAAAGTCTGCGAGCCACAGCGATACGTTAAAGGTAATGTGACAATCTGGTAGAAAGTTTTATCACACAAAGTTGTTCAGATTTTGTGGTACTACATTTTTCTCAATGATTAGAAAAAAGGAGAAATCTAATTTATGGGCGGAGTAAGTTTAAAACCGATCTAAAATAATAAAACTTATGACATGTGCGAAAGTATTAAAAATGTTTCTATATGTACGTTGCCCATGTTGTATGTTTGGAACAAAACGGTGGGTGCTATCATATATTTTCTGGGAGCAGAGGTGTAGTGCCAGGATTGCCTTGAAAATAGTAAGGCGAGTAGTAAGGGCCCAACAGCCCTACTACTCGCATAATAAATAGAAACTAGCTTTTCTCTGTTATTCTGAGCCAGACACATCTGGCAAACTTTTTGATCCTTTGTCGTGTCCTCTAAATAGCATAGGGTAATATTTGTTACCTTTTTTCGTAATTACTACCTTTTATAATTTTTCAATTACCTTCTCTTTAACCTTGTCCTCTCCATTTTTAAATCCACCGGAAAACAGCTGAATCTTATAGAAAGTTTGTCCAGGTCCTTCAAAAAATCGCTTCCTAAGGGCCCCCTAATCCAAAAACAGCCGATTTCTTTAGAGTGCAGCCTGGGTCCTCCCCTTCTAATTCCTAACAGCACCAGCACATTCCCTTATCATTTCAAGAGGAGCCAAAGTGTTTCATAGACACATAAAAATATTTTTGCTTCAATATGCAGCAGTTCTATAAATAACAACAGTGATCGTTTTGTTTTTTATTAACAATTGTCTATACTACAAGAGTTAAATAAACTAAATTGGTTTTATAAGTTTATAATTTTAGTAAATTTAAGATATTGGGAAAATTTTAAAATATCTGTCTATACGTATATGATAATAAATTTTAAATTTTAAATAAGAATTTTTTTTAATATAAATGGGAAACTTATCTTCTTAAGTTGGAGTTGTCAAAAAATATTTCTGGCTGCATTGGTTCAGTTATCAAGTATAAAAAACAAAGATATTAAGCTTATCTGAAACATTTCCACAATAAAAGAGTACAACGATAAATTAATTTTCATTTAAATTTGTAAAATTTTCTGCACATATGAAATTTCTAGAAAACATTATTAGTGGTCCTTAGGTATTGCAAAAATAATTTTTTCAATGTTTACCAAGTCCAACATAAGTGTGATAAAAAAGTGGATATTCATAATTCAATTAGAACGAAGGAAAAAAATGTTATTACTAAGTAATGGAATGTTTGAAATGTACTTAAATGATGACTTGCGTACAGTGAGAAGACATATGAAACGGTTTAAGTGAAATCATATTATTTGATAATGTATTATTAATTTATTTTATTATGTCCTAATTTTATTATATGTGCAAAATATAATGAAAAATACCAGTTTCTTTAAGAGAAGAAATTGATGATGAAATTAATTTTCATTTATTTGTGTAGGATCGTTGGAATAGAAGCCATTATATTTATCTTACTAAAAAAAAATATTTATGATAATAGAATCTCAGAAAAAAAGAATCAAATAAGTCATTGACTTATTTGTGATTACCTGTAAGCAATAATAATTGTGTAAATGTTGAAATGATAACAATAGTCTTATCATGTCAGAAAATAAATAATAATAATCATGTTAATGATTGCTATATTCATTATTTTAACGACATTAACCACACCTTTTTTTTTATTATCGACCATGTAGAAAGTAAAATCGCTTATTTTAGATTTCTTGTCAGTCATAATGAGTAATTTTCTATTAAACTATATTTCATATTTTAGAATGATAAAAGTAATAAATTTGTCCAAAAAAAACATCTTTAAAGTGAAATTTGTTACTTGCAACAAATAGATATAAAAGTGATGAAAATGAATATTCATATGTAATGAACGAAAATCAAGATAAATTTTTGCATCCAAAGATATATTTATTGTATATTACAAGTCTTAATTATATTTACGATGATACCAAACTCTGTATTATTAGGTAAAGATGTTGATCCGTAAACTTCCTTTTGATATGTTTAGAGAAATTCAAAATAAAACACAATAGTTGTTCAATTTGTGTCTCTTTTTGCAGTGCATTGTCGTTCCGTATATTTCATGGCCATATTAGGCTGTGCACTTTACGGGAGAAAATCGTAAACTCTATTTATAATGTCAAAGACAGAGTGATTAATTTTTTTACCAGACATGACTTTTGCATGATTGTCAAAAACTTAAATCAGTTTCATATTAAATTATTATTAGATGCATTTTATTAATTTTACGATAATTATTAAAAAACCTCCAAATAAACATTGGTAGAAACAAATTTAATTAACAGTCATAGATCTACAAAATAGCACTGGTTGTCAATTGTTAAATCAATATCAAAGGTAAAACTTTACGCTTCCATAAAATTGTTAAGTTATTTGCGACAATGATACAACTGTATCTCTATCATAAAGGTAAAAAAGGTAATTTTCATCCATTGCGTAATCAATAATTGTATTAGGCGAGTAACAACCTTCTTATTTTTTTGAAATCTAATTTTTTTTCATGAGAGTTTTTTACTTTGAATTATGAAGAGCAATATTAAATAAACAACTTCAAACAACTCAATAAGCCATGTCGGAAGTAAAACTGTGAAAAGCGTGAGCAAAACATTGAGAATTTTTTTTTAACCCTTCGTATGATACAGTGTTGCACACTGTTTTCCACTATTTTGAGAGCAAGAATTGCAATTTGGTTCACCAGATGCGGCAATCAGGTGGATCTGGTACTGTTTGGCTATTCACCAGGTCCGGTAATATATATCGGATCCTCTTACCTAATCCGATAAAACCGAAAAATGCCAAAAATCAGGCTTGCTATAAACACGGCGCAGTATGTTATATATCTATGTATGCTACGGCACAGTTGTACACAGAGTTACTAATCTTGTATGTAAACAAACATACATAAGTATACACACTGAGCCATGAGTTGAGATCTAGCAGTTTTATTTTACATTACACTCTCACAGTTCTACGTTTCTCTATTTACACTCAGTTGGCGGTTGGCTCTAGTTGATAAAGTATCTATAAAGTATTATCATGATCCATAAGCAAATATCGCATTTTAAAAATAAGTGAAAGTTAGTTATTGTGTAGCATCTTTACTATGTAGATTAGTTTTAAAAGGTAGTTTGTAAAAATAGTTATTTCAATTTACCAATTGACTAAATTTTTTGTGTATACAAAAGATGTATTCCGATCGATAGGAGAAAAGTGGCATTTTAATTTAGGCCTGGTAATGGGCCGAACTCTTTAAAAATAACTTACTGTGTTCGCGACATTCACTCTCACTTACCCCAAGTAAACTAAAAAATCGGCCTACTAGATTTCCTTTCTAATCCTGCGACAGATTTTCCCACAAGGGATGCCATTGTAACGTGACGCATCAGTTGGAGAAACGAACATCCCGGCGCCACGTCACAAAAGTCACTCGTCCGTACCTGACCGTATCCCGTCCCACTAGACTCCTATCCTCCGGGAGGTCTGCCACAGATAGTTGGTTCGGGAAAAACCAACTATTCCTATAAAGGTAACTAAAAAGGGGGAAACTAACCTACACAAAATTAAAAGAACTCAAACTCAACTAAATAATTTTCTCTGGTGTCCAGCACCAATTATTTGGCCAAAATTGCACTGCACAGATACTTTACCCGTTATGTATATATATACATATATATACATGGATATGTAGGTGAATAAAGGCCTTGGTGTCGGTCTCCTCTCGTAGTCCGGCCTGGGTACTCGGTCTCCTATATCTGATACTTTGATCCTTGCCTGAGGGAAATCCCTAATGCCTATTACATTCATATCCATACACTCGCGTCCTCTCTATTGACTATTACATCCATCTAGTCCTTTCCTATTCGCTTGCAATTAGCTTAGTAATTTTGTGGCCGTCTTGCCTGGCCTAATTACCCACGCCCGCCGTCCGGCGAAGCGAGGCACAGCCCGCGCCGAGGTTCGTTCATGCACGTTCAAAATGGCCGCCGCCGTCTTTGCTGTCTCACGGCTACACTACGGCCACGCTCTGCCCCGGCTCCCACGACGTATGCCTGCTATGCCCCTCTCATCGATCCTACTCATCTACACTAACCCTACCTAATACACCGATACACTAACGCTCGTCCGCACTCAACAAAAAACTCTCGTTTTCCTAATATTCCCGGTCTTAAAATCCACTCGAGCACAAACGAGAATAAACCGTGTCGACACAGAGAATTTCGTCCTGCACTAATACTTACGTAGCACGCCTACTTTCTCGGCCCTGTCTTTCCGGTCGTGCTGTCCCGTGACTCGGTCTCTCTGCTGGGCTGGTACCCCTCGTCCGCTCCTTGGCAGTCGGTCCCGCTCGTGCTCGCAACTCCAAGAGTACCTCTGATATTGCCCGGACTGACTCGCACTAACACTATCCGTCGCACCCACGCGTCCCTCCCCGACGTTCCTGGACAATCCCTTGGTTGCACCGGCTGCTCTCGTTTCCCTCTATCTTTCTATCTCTCTCTCTCTCTCTCTCTCCCTCTCTCTCTCTCTCTCTCTCTCTGTTTACTCGGCTCCGTCAACACAACCGATCACGGTCGCAACTCGACAACTACTACTCTCTCTCTCTCGCTCCGGCCGTGGCTCGTGCTCTCGAACCTACTCGTCCGTACCGTGCTGCCTCCCCGTTCGTAACGGTGCGCACCAGCATCCCATATAAATCATATACACACGTATGTACACACGCATCCATACCTACATACACTATAGGCGTTCGGTTGTGGCTGGTGCTGCTGTAGTTTGGCCGTTGCTGCGAGCGTCATTTCCCTTATCCACTTTAGCTCGTCCGTGGTACCGGAAACAAACGTCGTATGCCGCGCGTTATTTAAACTTTCCATTAAATCTATTTTACTTGCGGTGATCGCCGATGATCTGGGGAAAGGCCATATCGTGACGTGGTATGAATAAGATACCGTGTCACAACTTGACTTTAAAATTGTTTATTAATCGTGCTGGTGAAAGAGAACTATTTACTCCGGGGGACAACAAGAATCGACAAATTTGCACAGAGGTTGAACGAATTCTGTCATATTCGACAACCAGAAATTAACAAACCTATGGACTTGCTCGACAACGCTCATCATTTGCAAACCTGTATATTCTACAATCATAGAATGACACAATTCAAATAGCTAAAGAATTTCGCATGATTCCATCATTAGAAACACATAGCCATTATGTCCCTAACAAGTGGTAAAATTATCCAAAAAATCTTCTACATAATATGATATATATCTTTAAAAGTACGTCAAAGAGTAACAAGGAAAAGAATTGAGTCGTAAATAGTCACACATGCTGGAACAGCCTTATAAATATGGTTGATGGATCGAATGATCTAAAAGTTTTAATTGTTCAATGAAAGATTTAATTGTTTGCAGCCGTTTATATTGACTGTTAATACATTATTCAGAAAAGATAGGACCTTTCTAACAAATGCAAAAAAATACAAAAACTCCCGACCTCTGGGCTTGCATTTTGTACTTTACGCCCTAGGTACGAAAACTACTATAAAGAATAGTATTTTTCTTCACAAATGTGCATCTCTCCAGGGCGGACCCTGGGCCCGAGGGCGCTTGCGAAGCAAAGCCCGAGGGACTGTTGGGACGGCCCTGGCCAGATGCACATGCATGGAGAATGCTTTCTTTCCTACCGAGGATGTGCCAGGGTTCCAAAAAGGCCCGAGGTAGGAAAAGAAATAAGTTTGTATGAAGCTGAGAAAGTCCGAAATACCTGTCCCTTCCATACGACTACTTAATGATGGTTAAACCAACCAGTGCCGAAGCCATAGGGGCCATTTCAGCGGCTGGTTATATTTGTAGTCCATTTATAAGTAGGTTGGGAGACGACACAATCAATACGATTTGTTTCCTTAGATAATTTTTTCACACTTAAGGGTAATTATTACATTATGGAATTTAAAGTGAATAAGTGCTTCTTTTTTCACTTTGAAAACTAGTAAGACTAATAATTATAATAATTTTATCACATATCTATGAATATCTCGAAATTAATCTTTCTGATACTAAAATTAACAAATTTTTGGTTATCGGTCATTTCTACGATTCCATTAGTCCAATTGACCATTTTTCCGACCACCTAAAATTCCGAAAAAAAAATTTTCGCATCCAATTTTCCGACTGAATTTTTACCGTAAGTGCAACTTCCGCCGAAAAAAATAAAAAAATATTGCACTTTTATGGAGAAAATAATAATATATCATATTTCTAAAAAGCATTATTTATTAGACGCGTGTGGTTAAGAATTATAAGGACCCATTAGCAGCAATTGACCGAAAAAACAATACTTCTTCCCCCTTTATTTTATAGTCCTCGTAGTCCTCGCATATTCGTCGCACATTACTTTAAATGTACTGTCCAAAAACCAAATGTTGCTTCGGGAAAGAAGGTCTAAGTTTTTTCTTGTGGCGAAGACAAGAACACGAGCATCGGATTTCCCGGAGACATGAATATGAAATTTTTCATCCGTAAGAGTTCTTTGATCGAAGTCAGATAACGATTTCGGATTTGGAGGTTGGTTCGCTCTTCGAAACCGTCGTAATGACTTTTTAATGTTTGCCCTCAGCGGGAGTTGACTTAGCACTCCTACACAGTAAATAAAAAGTGTAAAGCAGCTATGTAATTTAATTAATACAAGCAAATACGCAAGGACGTACCTTCCGAAACACTAGCTAGTT